>JAXIVD010001305.1:5000-7500 GCA_036785275.1 Cancer borealis | reverse complement strand
TATTAACGGTAATTCATCTAACTGGCGAAACGTTTTAAGTGGTGTGTCACAAGGCTCAGTAATTGGCCCCATTTTATTTTCTAATTTTGTCAATGATATCGATGAAGGCCTCACCTGTAATGTATCAAAATGTGTCGATAATACGAAAATCACGAGTAAAGTAACTATAATCACCGAAGAAAAAAAAATTGTCATCCAGCCTCGACATTTAAGTAAGTTGTTCAAAAAAGTGGCAAATTAAGT
Source organism: Cancer borealis (assembly GCA_036785275.1). Taxonomy (NCBI): domain Eukaryota; kingdom Metazoa; phylum Arthropoda; class Malacostraca; order Decapoda; family Cancridae; genus Cancer; species Cancer borealis. The sequence goes on along the minus strand of JAXIVD010001305.1, from coordinate 7,257 downwards.
ATAATGTTTATAAATTTAAAGTATTACATATCGGAAACATTAATCATTACATAAAATATACAATGAATGACTGTAAACTTTCCAAGGTTATCCATGAAAAAGACTTAGGGGTTCACTATTGATAATGACATTAAACCTAGTAAACATTGCTTAGATGTTTTTAAGACAGTTAACAAAAAAGTTGGATTAATTGGAAGAATTATTGAGTACAAATCTAAAAAAAGTTATCCTTCCACTATTTAATGCACTTGTACGCCCTCATCTAGAATATTGCATTCAGTTCTGGTCCCCATTGAATAAAAAAAAAGGGTATTGATAAGCTGGAGAGCAGAGAAAGAACAATTCTAAAATAATTCCTAGATTGTGAGACAAACCTTACGAAGAACGACTAAAGGAAATTAATTTATGAAGTTTATCCAAACGTTTGCTACAAGGGGACCTAATTGAAGTTTTCAAAATTAAATTGGCTTTGACAATATTAACATAAACGACAATTTAACTATCGATATCATAAGTACCACTTCTAGCAATGGCTTTAAGATCATTGATAAGCATCTTAGATCAAACTAAGCGAAGAACTTTTTCTTGAATAGAATCGTGAATAATTGGAATTCTCTACCAGCACAACTATCTAACAATAAATTAATTGTTTAAGAAAAATAATTGATAAGCATTTAGCATCAGTTCACCAAATTGAGAATTTCGTCCCTCTTTTTTATTTTATTTGTAATGGTAGCAATAGCCGTAGATTACTCCTGTTTTCTCAAGTTCCTATACAAATTCAATTATATTTTTTTCATACTACATGGTATCACTTCCTCTTCTGGCTAGCTTCGGGTGGAGGGAGGGGTGGGTAGAGAAGAGCCTTGCACTTTGCTGCCCTTTTGACTCTATCAAGTAGGTACTATAGTAGTAGTGTGTAGACACACGGACAGTCTCGTTAGGTTCAGTAGTACTGTTACTGTCTGTTTTTCCTTTGTGCTCTTTGTGTACTCCTCCTCCTCCTCCCTTCTCCTCCTCAACCTCCTCCGCCCCTTTCCTCCTCTCTTTTCCTCTTTCTCCTCCTCCACCTTCTGCTCCTCCTCTTCCTCCTCCTCCTCTAAAGGAATGACCGTGGTCCAATTGCCTTCGCAGGTTACCATGTTAATTCACCACTCACATTATTTGTCTTTCTCACGCCAGACACGCACGCAGCACGCACGCAACACGCTCACAATATCACATGTGAACCCTTCCCTCATTCTGACCCTCAACATACTATACATGCAGCACACATACAGGTGTCATACACACTACCCGTGTACAGCCAAGCATCATACGCATACGTAAGCATCACTCACGCTCACATATACGTTTGCGCAAGCATGCCATACGCCTTCACGTAACACACACACGCTTTCTCTCTCTCTCTCTCTCTCTCTCTCTCTCTCTCTCTCTCTCTCTCTCTCTCTCTCTCTCTCTCTCTCTCTCTCTCTCTCTCTCTCTCTCTCTCTCTGTCTGTTTTCTTTTTATCCTCCTCTTCTTCTTCTCCTCCTCTATGACCTCCCACCCTCGTTAAACAACCTCCAGGACCTCGTTAAGCCACCTCCCAGTGCGGCTCCCCAGGGCGGGTACTTCCTTGTTTGTAATCTCTTAATTTAGACGCTGAAGAAGTAATCCGGCCCAACCCTCGTCCCGTGCAGGAGGCCGACTGAAGGATGGCCAGCATTACCCAATAATAGGGCGAGGATAAACCCTGATAAAATAAAGAGAGAAAAAAGAGGGGGGATCGGAGCTAAAGGAGAGACGGATTAAAATGATTAGCTCGTAATAATAGAATATCTGACGAATGGAGGTAGGGAGGGTAGGTGGGAAGGAAAAAAAAGAGAGAGGAAGTGCAGTAAGCAGATGCACAGCATAAGGGAGGTCGCGCGGGTAATTGCTGGATTGTTCTGAATGTCAACTATACAGCAGGAGCGTCGAAGCGTTTGGGCATTCAGCACACCACCGTGCCGGGCATACTGGTTGGCGCTCATTAGATGGTCGGGGGTCGGACGCAGCGCGGCACGCAGAATACGCGCCAGATGTGCGCAAGGCTTGTGTTCCTCTACGCCGCCACTCAACGCAACGGTGGTGATGGGACCATCTGGAATGTTTGATGATGGGTAGTTAGAGAGGGTTGGTGATGGAGCCATCGGGGAGTATTGGTGATGGGGTTGGCGGTTAGGGTTAGTAATGGAGCCGTCGGGTAGGGTTGGTGATGGGGCTGTCGGGGAAG
>JAXIVD010001304.1:87500-91660 GCA_036785275.1 Cancer borealis | reverse complement strand
TAGTTGTATTGATGGTTATTAATTTTTTTATTATACTATTTAAACTTGTACTGGTTTTGTCCCTCTTTGTATTCTTCTTCTTCTTCCTCCTTTCTCTTCTTCCTCCTCCCTCTTCCTCTCCTTCCTCCTCCTCTCTTCTTCTCCTCCTCCTCTCCTCTTCCTCCTCCTCCTTCCTCCTCCTCTTCCTTCTCTTCCTCCTTTCATCATATTTTCTCAGCTCCTATTGTTCTCCATTTATCAATTTTTTTTTCCTGGTATTTTTTCAAACTCTTCTTTTTTTACACTTAAACTTTATTCTTACACCACCAAGCTTATGGATAGTTCCTCCTCTCTCTCCCTCTCTCTCTTCTCTCTCTTCTCTCTCTCTCCCTCCTTCTCTCCTCCTCTCTCTCTCATCTCTCTCTCTCTCTTCTCTCTCTCTCTCTCTCTCTCTTCTATGTACTTAGCTGTAAACACAAGATTGAAGGATGGCTTGAGAGCTATTTCTACTATTGAGAGAGAGAGAGAGAGAGAGAGAGAAAAAAAAAAAAAACGTTAAGAACATATACATTAAATCAATTAAAATTATGTCTTATTTATCATAAATATATATCCATCATAAACCTTGAATTACCATTAATTATGGCTATTATCTTGTCTTTATGAAACTATTAACTTAATTGTCTCACGAAAACTTCTTGGCACACATCAAAGAAAGAAAAAGAAAAAAGAGAGAGAAAGAAAAAATTACGAAAGAATGTGGAAAAAACTAATTTGTGAATCATTATAAAAAAATATATACGTAAGTTTGTGTTCAACGAAGCGAATATACAGTGAAAAAGAAGGGAATTTTCACCTAATGACGACCCGCGAGAGAGAGAGAGAGGGAGAGAGAGAGAGAGAGAGACGAGAGAGAGAGAGAGAGACGAGAGAGAAGAGAGAGGAGAGATGAGAGGAGAGAGTGAGAGAGTAATGATGCAAAATCCAATATGTAACAAAAAAAGAAAGAAAGGAATAGCCAGAAGAGATTAAAAAAAGAAAGAAAAAAAAAACTCGTGTGTCTGAGAGAGAAGACAAATGAAAATTGGAGGAGGGAACAGGAGGAGGAGGAGGAGGAGAGACTTGCGGTATTTTTAGCGTTATGCGAGGACAGTAACATCCTCCTCTTCTTCCTCCTCCTCCTCCTCCTCCTCCTCCTCCTCCTCCTCCCTCCCTCTCTCTTCCTCTTCCTTTATCAGTGTCTTTCTCATGTTTATTCTCATTTTCCTTTAATTTATATCAATTCATTCCTCCTCTATGCTATTATTCTTTTTTCCTTTCTTTTTGTCTTTCTTCTCTCTCTCTCTCTCTCTCTCCCTCTTCTCTCTCTCTCTCTCTTCTCTTCTCTCTCTCTCTCTCTCTCTCTCTTCTCTCTTCTCTCTCTCTCTCTCTCTCTTCTCTCAAATTTATGTGAAAATATCTACAGCAAAACTTTCTCTTACATTCGCCATAAGAACAGTAGACTACCTCAATCCTCCTCCTCCTCTCCTCCTCCTCCTCTCCTTCCCCTCCTCTCCTCCTCCTCCTCCTCTTCCTCCGCCTCCTCCTCCTGCTGTAGGCGGAAGAGAGGGAGGTGTCCAGCTGTATACTGACCTCTTAGGAGTAATAGTGAAGAGAGAAACGCGGTCTTGTGTGTGTATGTGTGTGTGTTGTGTGTGTGTGTTGTGTGTGTGTGTGTGTGTGTGTGTGTGTGTGTGTGTGTGTGTGTGTGTGTGTGTGTGTGTGTATGCCTTTCCTCTCCTTTATTTAATTTTCCTCTTCCCTCCTCCTCTCCTCTTAAGTCTTCCTCTCAACACACTTTTCCTCTCCCTCACCCTATATATCTCTCAATTATTTCCTTCTCTCTCTCTCTCTCTCTCTCTCTTCTCGTCTCTCTCTCTCTCCTCTCTCTTCTCATCTCTCTCTCTCTCTCTCTCTCTCTTTTTTTTTTTTTTTTTTTCTCTTCCATCCTGACGGGGCCGTGACGGACGGGAGACATCAGCGGCTAGTCGGTCTCCTTTGCTAAGCTGCACGTGACTTGAGAGACACTTTCTACGTCCTCATTGTCGCTACCGTGTATCAGCGGCGACTACTGCTCTGCCACAACCACCACACAGCCTTTATACCGCGGTAGGAAGATGGATACGGTTATAGCAAAGGTAAAAGGTAGCAAGGATGCAGTCAATGAAACTAAGACTAACATCGCTACGCTATCTATTTATGACAGAGAAAATAATGCCGAAGAGAAACAATTGAAATACGAAAAAATAAATAATAATAACCTTGTGGTATAAATAATGAAACACTTATTGAAATATTCCTTCGTAACGATGAATAAAAAAGAAAAATAAGAATAGAGTCAGGAACAGAGAGACAGTCGTCTGTTCATCAAGAAATCAAAACAAGCCAGCAAGCCAGATTGAGGAGCAGACAGTACGAGTAAGGTTTACAACAGCGGCACATTAAGACACCAACCAAGCAAGCTAGGCAAGAAGACGCTAGCTTCCCTCTCACTCTCTCTCCCACCGCCATACACCACCACCTCACTGTGACAATTCCTTCACCACCACCACCACCAACACCACTATCACCACTTGCTACATTTTGACTATAATATAATTCTACCATATATCCATAACAACTAACACCATCTAAAACACCTAACAATAACAAAACTACAAGATTCGCGCCAAAAAACTACCCAATGAAGTGTCAAAACATAGAAAAATCCATCAATTTAAAGAAAAAACCACGCGACCCCAAGTGTGGCTTTTTAAACGTTACTGCGCGCGAGAGAAATGAGTCAAGTTATAGAACAACTCCCCCGCTGATGAACTGTCAAAATTTAAAGGGAAATCGCGCGTACCCAAGTGTGTCTCTTAAAACGTCACTCAGTCCGTGAGAGCAATGACAGGCGAGGCGCGCTGGCTAGCAGAGCAGAGAAAGCGAGAGTGTGGGGGAGGGCAGAAAACGTATCGTACCGCACCGCACTGAGAGAGCGGGAGAGGTGAGAGGACTTGGGTGTGGCCACTGACATCGTATCATTTCCCTGCTCAATCTAAGCATTCATTTGCTTTATTGCATGAGTGATAATGATGATGATGATGAAATAGTGTCACTGTGAAATGTCATGCATGCACTCTCGTGTGTACGTATGTGTGTGTATGACTGTGTGTGTGACTGTGTGTATGTGTGTGTGTGTGTGTGTGTGTGTGTGTGTGTGTGTAACTGTTGTTCTCCGACACACTTTCAGAAACTGCAACCGTAACACAGCTTGTCTTGCACCGTTACGAGGGGGAGGCAATGTTTCAAAAGGCGGGGCAGCGGGGATGTGGGGTGGGTCTGCAGTGTTGATGAGGAAGACGAATAAAAATAATGAATAATATTTCTATACCAAGGGCATGAATAAACTAGCAGGCGGTGGTGGTACTGGTGTGTGTGTGTGTGTGTGTGTGTGTGTGTGTGTGTCTGAAACCCAATATAACAAAATGCATCCCTTTTTTTTAGCGTAATTCCAAACATACATGCTCTTCTACACATTCATATACACTCCCACGAAATCTATACCTTTATTATACCCATATGTTAGTATATGCTACTACAGTCACCCCTTATCTGTGTCTCTAGAATGCGGTGTGCCTTCTATGATACCTCAGCCGGAGGGACGGATCGTGAACGGCACTAACGCTAAGTTTGGAGAGTGGCCTTGGCAAGTTTCAGTGCGACGGACCAGCTTCTTTGGCCTGTCATCTACCCATCGGTGTGGCGGCGCGCTGCTGAATGAACTCTGGGTAGCCACTGCCGGTCACTGTGTCGATGAGTAAGTTATAATGATGATAATATGTACTTTATTCAGTCTATGTTTGGTAATGATATTTTTTATATTATTGTTGTATGGTTAGGTTTGCTATGACATATCACCTATGAAGCGAAGGTGTCATATACTGTTATTCTCCCTCTAATGAAGATACAGATGTAAAAATGAAAATCTCAGTACTGTTACAATATACGAATTATTGGATTTATTCTGCTTAGGTTATGTGGCGTCCAGTTTATTGTGGTCAGACTTTCTCATAATTTTTGTCACTTCTTTTGCAAACCTACACATATAATGAGCCTTACGCTACCAGCTTTCACACTTAATCTCGAGGGTACGTTTGTTC
>JAXIVD010001304.1:30000-85000 GCA_036785275.1 Cancer borealis | reverse complement strand
GTTTTTTTATCTGTATAGGGTGACTCCATGTTATAATCTTACTTATTGTTTCATATTTACTATACTTATTGTCATATTCCTTCACCACCCAAGACAGAAAGTGATTTTCAGTATATTCAATTTATTTTCTACCTGTCCAGTTTGACTCCATTATAATCCTCCTTAATATCTAATGTTTTTTATTATTTATTCATTCCTTCACTATCCAAGAAAGTGATTATCAGTGTATTTAAATATTTTTTTCTACCTCTACAGGGTGACTCCGGCGGACCCTTGCAAGTACGCGGGGCAGATGGGCGGTATTTTTTGGCGGGAATAATTTCTTGGGGCATCGGGTGTGCTGAGCCTAATTTGCCCGGCGTGTGCACAAGAATATCAGTGTTTGTACCGTGGATACTAGAAAATGTCACCTAGAACACGCTCACGGTCACGCCCACGCCCACACCCATGTTGACACTCACATACGCACATACAATCAGTGCTTCATTCCCAGTGGTTATACGTCTTCCATTTTGTGATTGTTTTCCTAAATGACTCAATTACGATGGAAAACCATTTTTTTTTATATAAATCTTCGTTTGGAAAGAAAAATTAATTGTTTGAGCTGAACTGTTTGGAAAATACGGTTTAGCTTAATTGATGAAGTGCGAGAGATGTAATTAGTTAATGTGTATTAGTGGAGTGGTGTTGCGTGTTGGGGAGGGAATTAATTAAAAAAGAAAAAGAAAAAAAGAAAAGCTATCACTGACTTTTTACAATAAACGGTGAAAATAACGATATTCTCAGGAAACAAGTAAACAATACTTAGTGAAGCTCAATTTTATTAATGTATGATTTGAAAAACGCATTAACTAACCTGGCATAGAAATACATGCAATAACTTAAACCAGTGCTAAGAAAAGATGGTTGATTATACCTTCATTAAACAAAAGCAAGTCTGATGATCACTTGGCAAATAGTGGATAATGACACTGACATCTTGCGGTGATATTTATGGATAGAAAAATCAGCAAAAAACACTCATACCTCACCTAGACCAGTGAGTGTACATGTGTGTGTGTGTGTGTGTGTGTGTGTGTGTGTGTGTGTGTGTGTGTGTGTGTGTGTGTGTGTGTTAAAGTACATGGCTATCCTCGCGTGATAGCCACTTTGTGATAATTCCTGAACTCACGTCACGACCGTGGTTCAGGCAAGTCTCCCTCCCCCTCTAAGTATAAATGAAACCTTCCTTGATCTTTTTTGATCTTCCTTGACCTTACCTGCCAATGAGTGATCTTCAATTGTCTCCGTGGATGCATCTTGAACCCTAGACATGGTTGAAATAGTAACGTTGTCGGGTGCAGGTCATACCGACGTTGTCTAGTATATAAGTGAAATGTGCCATGACGTATCCAAGAGAACAGACCCAGAAGCTGTATCCACTCTGCTCTGCCGAAGGAATCACCAGGACAATATAGGGCTGGGACACCTTCACGCCGAACATTATTACAGTGTGGTAAGGAGTCACGCAGCTGGCATACGTGACTCCTACAGTAGCAGTATTGACAGCACAAAGACTGGTGCTTTTGTGCTGCTGATTTCGTCTCAAACACAACCTTTAAGCCAGTGGTTCCCAAACTAGGGGTAATTTACCTTCCTAGGGGTAATATAACAGTTTCTCGTGGGTAATGGAAGGGTGACAGAAAAGAAAATATATCTAGTGTTTTAACATTGCCATATACATCAATATTTATAACATTTTGCCTAATGTGGCATGTTAAATTGGGCAACAAGCTGAACAAGTTTGGGAACTACTAGTTTAGATAGTGTGATTGTCCTCTCCCGATAAATGACTGACTCCGTAAATATTGTTCAGATTGATTTGATAGAGAAATCCTATCCTGTCCCCTGTCTTAGCTAGGTTGATAAGCGAATCCTGTTTCATCCTCTGCCCTCTCTGGCAGGTGACGCTCCAAATCTTGCGTCTTCTCCCCCAAAATCTGCGAAACATTCGCGCCAATTTCCCCCATCGTAACAATAATATAGATATGGTTGATAAGCGAATATTGTTTCATCCTCTGCCCTCACTGGCAGCTGACGCTCCAATTCCCGCGTCGTCTTCCTAAGAACCCGCGAAACATTCGCGCCAATATCCCCCATCGTAACAATAATATAGATATGGGCAGGAGTTGATTTACTGTCACTCAGTCTAAACAGTTTTATCATTATTCTCTATGAAAGAAAAGTGAATGCAATAATTAACATTGATTGGAGTCGTAAATATTCTATATCATGTTTTTTTTCTTCTTCAGTCAGTCAGCCTAATTGCATTCTTATCATTGTTATCATAGTTATTATTATTATCATTATTATTATTATTTTGACCTAAGACCACCATCCTTCTGATAACTTCAACGTATTTCATTGGAAACTATTTTTTTTTATATAGTACACCTGCACCTTGTTTTATTATTTTCCTTGTTAATTAAACTTTTGTTATGTGAATGAAGCAACCAATTGTGTGTAAATATACTTATACCAACACTTGAATAATTTTTTTGTTTGCTTAACTTTTTTTCCTTCCACCTTCCACCTTTTTTTCCTTCCTGCCTTCCACCAAGCAGCCGACACCGCCATCCCAAAGACCAAACCAACCAACAGAAGCCATAAAGACAGATGGTACTACAATGCCGAAGTCAAGCAATATAATCATAGGATCAACCAACACAAGCTCATCACGAACTACTCCGTGTCATAAATACCTCTTATGACACAGGTAAGCTCCCTGCATCATGGAAACAGGCCAACATTGTCCCGATCCCAAAGCCAAACGACCCAGGAAACCATCGGCCGATCTCTCTCCTCAGCTGTTTGGGGAAGACAGCAGAGAAGATGGTGCTGGCACGCCTGCAATGGGCTATGGGTGACACACATAAACATCTCTACGCCTTCACTGCCAACAAAGGAACCAGAGACTGTATCACTGAAATGCTAACCACCATAACAGACAAGAAGGCCATAGTAACATTCATGGACCTCGAAAAAGCCTTCGAACTGGCAAGCGCCCCGGCCATATTGGAATCCCTGGTCAAACAGGGAATCCGAGGAAAGCTTCTACAATGGACGAGGGACTTCCTAACAGAAAGAAAGACGACGGTCCAATTCCAAGGCAAAACCTCACACACACGGACCTTCGACAACAGCACGCCCTAGGGAAGCATTCTAAGCCCCTTTCTCTTCAACATCCTGGTTGAGAACTTAGTGGCGCTACCCCTGGAATCTGGAACAAAAGTGCTATGTTACGCAGATGACATAGCAATCATCACGACGGGACAACATTACGCCAAGAAAGCACAGAGAGCCATCACAGCCATTTCCAACAAATGCCAAGAACTCGGCTTAAAAATAAACGTCAGGAAAACCAAAGCAATCCACTTCGGCACCAGCAAAACATTAGACCCCATAATGTTACATGACACAGGGATTGAATGGGTGGGAAGCCACCCATATCTCGGTGTATGGATGGACCCCCACCTCAAATTTGCCAAACAAAATTGCTGCAACTACAGAAAAAGCAAGAGTAAGGATGCGAGTAATGAGGGCAATCACAGGACTACAAGGGGGCGCTAGTCGTCCGGTCCTCAAAACTTACTACATCCAGGCTGTCAGGTCAGTGATAGAATACGGCGCCCCATGCCTCTCCACCACACGACCGACAGCACTGGAAAAGATTCAGAACCAGGCTATGAGACTCATGGTTGGCGCTCCGGTCTGGACCAAGATATGTACTATGCAGATGGAAACTAACATCCCCCCACTGCATACAAGACTCTGCAATCAGTGCAGCCCACCTGGGGAAGATCCTGAGAGGGGAAAATACAACAACAAACATTAACAGGATCCGGCAGGCCCTCTTGCAAGACAGAACGCTATTTACAAGAAAGACATGGGCCACCAAAACAGCAGACACCATAAAGACAACACAACACAACACAACACACTTCTTCCTACACCTCAAACCTGACACACAACACGAAGACTACAAGACACCAACACCATGGGGTCTGCCAGCGATGCAAATCATTCATAACACACTACCGGACGCCAAAACTAGACTCAGCAAGGCTAAGTTAACAGTTCTAGCGAGAGAAGCTCTGCAGGCGGCACCCGTCCTTGAGGCGGCACTTTTGGTCCGTTGTATAATTGACAAATATATATATATATATATATATATATATATATATATATATATATATATATATATATATATATATATATATATATATATAATTTAAGGGTATATGTGCGTTGTAATATTGTATTACAGTCATCTCTTGAGGTTCATGATCGGGGTCGCCTGAAAAAAAATGTTTGAGAAACACTGGGCTATCAGAAGGACGAGGAGCGAGCTTTAGTACACAGACTGCCGTTAGATGACAGCACCTACCGGGACAAAAATTACAACATTCCCATAAGCTCCGCCTTTACCAGTGACGTTGAAAAACTCTGCCTCTTGATTGGGTGGCTACATCACACCTGTTTCTCTCTTCCCTAAGCTCTTGTTTGCTTAACTTTTTTTCCTTAAGATAAATAAGGCTTATATATATTATTATTGTATTGTTACTCCTACGTGCTTAGCAAGGGTGGGAAGCATTTTGATTATAATTTAGTGTTTTTGCATGCGCTTTGCCAACAAAAGACTGCAGAATGAGGCTGAGTTGCGACCTCTTGGGACAGTGAGGACGTCCGTAATGGGTAGAGCTATCATATTTATCCTTTTCTAAATATCACATGCTTAATTAAGGACGATAGCAGCTGCATGATCATCAGTGAAATTTTGCACCTTGAGGGAGGCACGTAGCAACGAAATCAAGTCTGCTGAATGACAGACTGAGACGTTACCACTGAACTACCAAATAGTGTGTGTGTGTGTGTGTGTGTGTGTCAGGTGACGTCTCTACCAATATTTATTTCTCTGGCATCAGTGTGTAGTCGGCCGGGATCACAGAGGCATGAGCAGGCAAGCAAAGGCGACGTCGGGTCTGGACATTGGCGGTCGGCGAAGGTAGTATGTGTATGTGTCTATCTGTGTGCGTGTGTGATAGTCTCCTACCTCAGTGTGCTTACTCAGTGATGAAAATTAGCTCTCTGTTTGATGTCCTGCGCTGCATTACAACTCTAAATTATAACCTAAGTCCAGAAGTGCGATGTCTCTTCAGAGATGTGATTTTACGCGATATTTCACTATTAAAGCAGATGGATTATTAAGGCAGGTCCCCATCAGACGAAGACAGGCGAAAAAGTGTTTAAACCCATTCTAATATATTTTATTTGATTTTTCTTAATTAAATTCAAACAGAATTTTCCCTTCTTTCTTTCTCTTGCAAGGTAGTGAACTACCAGGATCAGCAGCATTCAGCCTTGATGGTGAGGGTATACGTGTTGCAGGCATGTGACAGTTGCCGCCCGGACGATATGTGTGTCCTGGAGGCGACGCAGATGACGTCGGTGGTGGTGACTTGAGAGTTGCAGATTGGCAGGAGAGTAGAGCAGGTAGTGGCAGAGTGGGTCATCTGCTTCCTGAAGACAGTGTGTACAAGAGTGTATGTGTGTATGTGTGTGTCAATCCCTATAGTGTTTCACTAGTAAACCTCATACTTTGCGAGTTATTGAATAAAACGTGATTTAGTCGAGGTGGAGTCTGACTAATGCCAAATATACCTTCATAATAACCTCAACACTTCTACTTTTAACCAATGAATCCTAACACCTAATTACAGACAAATAAACCAATTCAATAATTCTGTATAGAGATGTATAATATAGATACTTGCTTCCCTGCCAAATCCAAGTTCTTAATAACAGTGAGAGTGGAGCGTGGTGAGATAAACAGGTCACAAGAAGAAGAGGGAAATCTGAACCAAGGAGTTGATGGACAACAATTCTTAACAAAATTACAAAGAAATGGTGAGTGTTAGGTAATACTACACGTTTTCAGTATTGATATAAGTATGTAGAGAATATATAAACATGTGGGTTTTATTAATAAGCTTTAGAAACAAGAGGAAATTGATATATTGTACGGAGCAGATCAGCCACATGTCGATTTGTTTTTAGTCATTCGTGTCATATATTTTTTGGCGGTAGCGCTCACCTGGTTGACTCACCTGGTTGGCTACCCCCATGGCTCAAATACAGACATTTAAAGGATTGGCAGGGTATAAGGGGATAGCACACTCTGCTGGTACGCCAGACATCCATGATTAAAAGAAGTAGGTTAGTTAGAGCTGGATTAGATGCCTGAGTTTAGTACCATTTGCAGAATCTAGTGTAAGGCTATTGATAAATGTTAATAGGAGTTGAGATGTTCTGGGTTAACATTCAGAATAAAGTATATCAGGATTGATCAAAGGCACGAGACACAAGAAAACTCTTAAGTTGGGAATTGATATAAGAGAGGACCTAAAGATGAATAGAGAGATGATTTACCAAACCTTTATCGAACTATTAAATATAGGGAAGAATGGGATGAAATGGAGATAACATTACATGTCAGATAGTATTAAGATTGCAGAATATCATGCAATATATATCAACTTCCGGACTCTTGTTAAAGCTAAAAAAAAAAGAAGCAAGGCCTCAAAATTAGTAGTCTAACCTTATCTCCATATTATCCTTTATCAGGCTATTAAATTAAAAGAAGGATGAATGTAATGGTGGTGTTATTACAGTGTTACACCGTCTCACTGCTAATGACACCTGTGTTATAATAAACCAGGTGTCTGTTGCATATAAATACATTGTTATATTGCATTCTATTGAAATAATTCGTTTGTAAGATATTAATTGTATTCAATAGCTGACCTGGGAAAAAAAAATTATTTATTTTTTACATATACTCTTTATAGCCTTTGATCAGTCTTCTTCAATGTAAATGTAAAATAGAAAGAAAAAAACTAATTTATTTAGGAAGGCCTGAAACTACCTATTGAAACTAGCCTATTGAAAATTAACGCAATTATGAATCCAATTGAGATTGAATAAGTTTGCAAAGTGTATTGTGAATAACTTTTAAAACAAAGTGCTTAGAGATACAGCAGTCATATCGCGTTATCATCTGCTATTCCTACGGCTTATGCCTTATTATTTACCTGTTAAAGCATCGTTCAAGTTAGGTTAGGTTAGGTTTGGTTAGGTTTGGTTAGATAAGATTTTGTTTGGTTAGGTAAGGTTATATAAGCTTTTTACCCAAAAGTTAGGCAGAGAGAGAGAGAGAGAGAGAGAGAGAGAGTGTGTGTGTGTGTGCACGTGTGAATAATTAGAGAAAATGTCAATCAGTCAGTTTTTCATTCTGCTGATCTGCTGATATGGCTTGGTGGTGGTGAGAGAGAGAGAGAGAGAGAGAGAGAGAGAGAGAGAGAGAGAGAGAGAGAGAATGTGTGTGAATAATTAGAGAAAATGTTAGTCAGTCAGTTCTTGATTCTGCTGACATAGCTTTGTGGTGGTGAGAGAGAGAGAGAGAGAGAGAGAGAGAGGTCAAATTTTAGTGGGAGTCAGCACAAGTCATCATTCTGTCGTCATCAGCTCCCTTCACTCATCCCTCCTTTCCTCCTTCCATTCCTCCCTCCCTTCCTCCTTCCCTACCTCCTTTCTGCCTCAGTGTCTCTCTCTCTCCCTCTTACTTGTGGTGTGTAGCTCTTAACCAGAAACTATATTGAACAATTTTATTTCTTACTGAAGTATTCTTGCGTTGTAATGTTTTATTAATTTTATATATAATGTGATTTCTTTGAATTAATGTATTGTGACATGCTGTAATTCATTTAAAAACTTAAAGGTGATATTTGCTAATTCATCATAGTGAGAAAGGCAAAGATAGCAGTGACTAATGATATTGATAATGATGATGAACAGTGAATAAGACTAAAAGTGAATCATTATTACCACTATAATTTTCTAGAGTATGGAGAAGCAGGACGTTTTAGGTGATTTTTTTTGGGAGAAGTCAGAGTTTCATAGTTTTGGGGCAATTGTTGAGTGTAGTTGCAGCTATGATTTTGATGGCTGGGTGGAACATGAGGTAAGGAAACTAATATTATTTATAACATTATAATTATTTAATTAAAGTGTCATTCAATTCGATATTAATAAATCATATATATATTATAGTTATCTGATATTGAGTTGCATGATTCTTATATTATAATTGTATCTATTTACTATTAACTTGAAATTTAACACAATGTAGATAATAGTATAGGGTCTGGCGACAAGTGGAATTTTTTTTTCTTTTTTTTTTTTAATATATTTTTGCTCCCTTGGCCGGTACCCTTTTAATGTAAAAAAAAAAAAAAATAAATAAAATCATGCCAGTGTATATCTAAATATTGTTTTTTTATTTTATTTATTTAATTAATTAATTTATTTATTTATTTTCTTGTCAGACTGGGACTATTCTCCTTCCTCCGTCCCTCAATTGGTTCTTCATAAATACCTTGGACAGCCGGGCAGATGACAGACTGCTGGTTAGTGCCACCTACAAATCCATCCTCGTACAACACTTACCACCCGGGAAAAATCTACCCACACTGCTCAAGGTAATGTATTTATGAATTTAATTGTATTTATTTACCTAGTTAATATACAGGAAAAGAGTTATGTTTGTACTGTCCTGTCTATCTCCAAATCTACTATTATTCAGTGTGCTTTTGAAATCATGAATATTTCTTGCATTAATTACTTCTTCATCAAGTTTATTCATTCTAGGCTTCTATATGGGAAGATGTATTTTTATTTGTCTCTTGCATGTAGTCCTTTTCAGTTTATTCTCATGTTCTTTTGTTGTTCTGTCCTAACACATAAACAGATCATCTCTATCAATGTTTTCTAGATCTTTTGATGCTTTATACATTGCTATAAAGTCTCCCATTTCTCTTCTTTTCTCAAGAATTGGTAGTTTCAGTCTTGTGTGTGTGTGTATATAATTGTCACACTAATACTACTACTATATTTTTAGGTCATTCCGAATCAAAATGAGAAGACGCACCATGTTTGCCTCTGCCCTCGAGCCTCTGAGCCAGATTACGGACACACTGTAGCCTGCGTGTGTGAGGGTTCAATAATACGACTCTTCAATCTACACACCGGTGATGTTGTAGTGGAACACAGGCAGCACGAGGTCAGTTATTCCCTTACAGAACATATTGAAGTGTTTTTTATTATTCATAGTTTTAAGATTCTTGTTAGTTGTGTTATTGATTGTTTTTTATAAGAACATAAGAATTGAGGAGACTGCAAGAGGCCAGTTGATGACCTACACGAGGCAGTTCCTTGTCTCCCACCCTTGGAATAATCCAATATTTATCCATCCCACCTGTCATCCCTATCTATACTCTGATCCAACCGTCTTTTAAAGCTACCTATTGACTCACCACTTACTACGTGTCATTGACAGTTGTGTGTGTATGTGTGTGTGTGTGTGTGTGTAACTTTTCCTTCATTCTCAGGGCTTATCAGTGAATGGTATAAGCTGGGGACGCATTGAGGATGAGGAAGTAGTGGTAACAGTAGGTGGTGGTGGTCGTGTGGTGGTGTGGCAGCCTCAGCACAATGCAACACACGTACACACACTTCCACAAAGCCCAGAGCTGACGGTAGTGGAAGTGAACCCCAAAGACCGATCTCAGGCTCTAGTTGCGGCTAATAAGGACATTGCTCTACTGAACCTAAAAAGTAAGTTGATTTTTTTATATTATTTATTGCTTTGAAATAAGTTTTCTTTCTTATTAAAATTTGGTTAGTCTGTCTCCTCCTCCTCCTCCTCTTCCTCCTCCTCCTCCTCCTCCTCCTCCTCCTCCTCCTCCTCCTCCTCCTCCTCCTCCTCCTCCTCCATCACACATGTTCTTACTTAATATTGATCAACCACAGACCAAAAAGAAAAAGGAAAAAATATGCTTACAAACATATATCCTTACTAATTTTTTTCACAATAATTAATAACAGTTCTTTGAGTATGGAGTTGCGTTGATTTTATTTATAGTTTTATTATTAGTTGTGTATAATTATAATCCCTCCAGGTGGCCGGGTTCTAACTTGGCTGAAGGGACACGACATGCTTATATATTGCATTAAGTGGTATGAAGGCGAGGAGAATCCCTTTGCCGACCAGTACCCGAGAAATAGTCGAGCGGAGGCCATGATGGAGGACAGCGGGAAAGGAAGTGAAGATAAGGACAAAGCTCTCAGTAAGGATGTGTAATTATTGTTATTATTATTGATTATATTAATATTCTCGGGCTTAATTAGATGTAATATTGTACGTATATATTTCTGTCACACACGCGCACACACACACACACACACACACACACACACACACACACACACACACACACACACACACACACAGACATGTAAAAAGAAGGTATTTATATCCAAACATATGAAGTAATATAACATATAGATGGTGTAAAAAAAAAAAAAGAATAATAAAAAAATCAAAATATATATATATTAATTGAATATTCTCATCATGTCATTTCAGGTTGGCGTCAAAACATTAGGAGTGAAGGAAAAGGTCCATTCTTTGCCTCCTCGGACCACGGACGCAGCATCTACTTTTGGGACGTGTCGGCAAAGAGATACGTGACAAGGATAGATGTTCCCGTATCAGCCGGAGGTTATAAGAAGCACACAATGGTAAGGATACAAAGGAGTACAAAGGAAGAACAGACAGCCAGTTACTAATACAAGAGTGGTTCGTACTTTTTAGGAGAATAGATCTGTATACATACTTATAATAAAGGAAAAACTAGCTACTTGGTTAACATAGTGTGTATGTAGTCCTTTACTTTCTTATATATATATTGTTGATCTTAACCTTCTATCTGACTATATATTTATCGCATCCCTTAGCACGACACTCATCTTAAATATTTATGTGTAATTAATTGATTTTATATATAACACTAATATGAAATTCTTCTTCTTTTATAATTGCTTACTTTCTTCTTATTGGACAGAATAAGGATAAAGGCAAGTTGAAGCAACACATACCATTAGCTTGGTGTAAGAAGGATCTCCTCTCGTCCACTGTGCAGGGAGAGTTGCTACGCTGGACCTGCCTGCAAGGAAAATGGAAATATAAAGTAAGTTATCATCAAATTTTAACAACTATAGGAACTGTTGTTTGTCCATAAAGTTTACCTGTGCATTTGATTAAAATTTGATGAGGTAAAGGAAGATAGGAAGTGGTGTTAAACTTTGTACAACTAGACGGTACTAAGACAATTATTAGTAAGAATTGTGTGTACAGAGTAAGGCCGGGAGCAGACAAGCAACACTGTGTCCCCCAGACTGAAGAGCCACATTTACATCACTGCACGGTCTTCAATTTCAATATTAAGATTTTTATCCCAACAACCTTTGCAACAACCTTCACAACTTCAATACTTATGTAGTGTATTTTCATCCCAGGCCTTACATCACCTCCACAACCGAGCCATCTACAACCTAGTGGTGTTGGGAGACCTTGTAGTAACGAGTGGACAGGATCGTGTGTTGAATGGCTTTGATGTGGCAAGACTCTCTCATATGTTCCAGCTGCCAACACTTGGAGGTTATGCTACCACGCTTACCTTCTGCCCACAAGATGCTAACAGGTTATTCATTTATTCACTTTGTACTTAGGTTAATAGGTTAGATTTATTATTCATTCACTTATACCTATGCTAACAGGGTATGCTATCTATATTTAAAGAAGTAAAATAGGGAACCTCTCCTTATCCATACACTCCCTCCTTCCTTGGCCAATCCCTTCCCTTCTATCAATTACAAAAGGATTCAGTCCAATTTAGTTTCATAGATGTTCTCATGTTGTGTTCCTCCCAGACTTGCTGTTGGCTCGGTGGACAACACAGTGAGGCTTCTGAAGTTTGGAAGTCCTACACCACTGCAGACACACACACTATCACACAACATCAAAGGAAAGATACTTGCGGTAATACACTGTCAGTTTTGTATTGCAGGAAAACATTATTATTACTTGTATTTGGTATTATTATGCCTATTAACTTCTTTTTTTTAAGTTTCCATTTCCTTCAAGTATTATTAACTTTTTATTAAACTTTCTGTCTCCTTCAAGTATATACAGAGTTAATAGAATCTATATAATATTAATTAAAGCTAGAATGATTTAGTTTGTATTATATTATATAGGAAAAATTATCCAGGAAAAATAACCCAACTCTTTCTTCAGCTATTGACAGCAAGTAGATAAAATAACGTAACTTCTTTCTTCAGCTATCTTGGCACCCGGAGCAAGAAGGTCAATTGTTATTCGGCACAGCAATGGGTCAGGTTGGATGGATCAATGTGTCTAATTTCCACTTAACAAACTTTGCATATTACCACCAAAAGTCCACTTACAAAGTAGAGTGGGCACCGCCAGTCTGCTCCAAGATGACAGGTAAGTTAGTTAGTTACAAGTCTCATCTCACTACTTGTATCTTTACTGTTTCATTTGAATAGCAGTAGTAAATAGTGTGGTGGTAGCTGCAGTAAACTAGGATGCATTGTAATAGTAGTATAGTAGTAGTAGTAGTAGTAGAATATGTTCCATTGATTTATTTTTCTCCACGCAACTTGTCTTTATTTCAGGAGTGGTTGAGACTTGGTGTGCTTACTCCTTTGGGGACAGAGAGATTGTGATGCGTTTACCTTCCTCGCCCATAGCAGGTAAGGGAAGGAAGGGAAGGAAGTGTGGAGTCTCAAGTGTAAAAATGAATATATACTTTGTTTAGTTGAACTTGTAATTGATTACAAGTTTAAATATTTCTTTTTTAGATCCACTCAGCTTGAAAAACTTGGTTCCTGATCCTGAGAACAAGAAATTCCCTAAAGATATTACTGAGTTTTCCTTCAGTCCAGACTACAGTTATCTGGCTGTAGGACGTAATGATGGGTAGGTCTTCTTTACTGCTTTGATTATTATTATTATTATCATTATTATTATTATTGTTCTATAAGCTATTCAGTTCATATTTTCTGTACATAAGTTATTTCCCCTAAATCATTAAGTCTCCCTTGATAGTAGTGCATTTATAACCTCAATTATTTTATGTTCTTTAAGATAATGTAAATCCTCGTACCTTCCCTACAGTCAAGTGTTGGTATACCGTCGGCATGACCTTGAGAAAGTAGCAACAGTAGTAGTGGTGAAGAAAGCAGTTCATCACCTGTTGTGGAAGCCTGAAGCAGAGGACACCCGCACCTACACTCTGGCTGTTGCTTCTAATGAAAACATTATACAACTATTCTGTCTAGCGGATGTATTAAAAGGAGTAGAAGGTTAGTAACTTATAAATAATTTTTCTTATTTGTTACAGTTTGCATTATCAAAATTACTGATCAAGTTTAACATTCCTACATCATTAAAATTCCTTGTAACTCCTTAATTTTCCTCAAGTTTAACATTCTTACATCATCAAAATTCCTAGTAATTCCTTATTTCCTAACCCAGAAAACGAGACCAGAGTCAAGTTAAACATTTATACATCATAGAAATTCCTTGTTATGCCTTATTTCCTAATCCAGACAAGAATCAAAGTTAACATTCCTACATCATCATAATTACTGATCAAATTCAACATTCAACCATCATTAAAACTCCTTATTATTCCTTATTTTTCCTCACCCAGAAAAGCCTCCAGCAGAGAGCCGCCTGGACGCATTAGTGACTCAGTCAACTCGGGTTCTAACAGGACATGAGGCAAGGGTAGTGTGGCTTGCCTGGTCACCTCACAAGCCTTCACTCCTCGCCTCCGCCTCCTACGACCACACTGTTCAACTCTGGGACACTGATAATGGTAAGTATTGAAGGACAGGGAAGAGAAGAAAGGAAAAATGAAGATTACAAATAGCAAGAAAGGAAAGGAAGGAGATTAAAGCAAGCATGAAAGGAATATAAGGAGAGAAATAAATTAATATTCTCCTGCTATGTCCATTCCTTGGTAGTATTCAATAACAGGCATTAAATATAGAAGATAAATAAATATATAGATATAATATAATGCACAAACTATTTACAATTCTCTAAAGATGCCATTAAGATATTAAACAAAACCAGTATATATAAATGTATAGTCATAGTGAATGTTGAATACCTTTAGTATATTTCCAGGTTCTGTTCTTAAGTGCTCAAAATACACCTTAATATATCAACAGGTTCTATGCTTGGTAACTATGGTGGACACAGAGCTAGGGTGTTCCGAGTGGAGTTTAGTCCCTCTGACCCTGACCTGTTGTTTAGCTGTGCCGAGGAGAACTCACTACACTCCTGGCAGCCGTCCAAGCTAACCTCAAACACTCCGGCCGAGAGCACTGGTAAGGGGGTAGAGTTTGTTGTGTTTTTGTATGTATTGTTATGTTGGTATCGTGTGTTTTAATGAAAGAATAATTATTTGCAATACTCCAGTGAAGGGGTAGAGTTTTTTATTTTTATTTTTTTTATGTATGTATGTATTGTAATTTTGGTGGTGTGTGTTTTTGTGAAAGAATAATTAGAAGTAACTCACGTATTCTGTTGTTTGGGATTAATACTTTTATATATCATAATGTAGGTAATGTATGTTTTAATGAAAGAATAATTATAGGTACTCACGCATTCTGTTCTTTGTGGTGTCTTGTGTTTCTGTTGTTTTGTGAAGATATAGTTACAGAAACACAGTGAAAATCAAAGAGCAAAGGAAGGAAAACACACAAAAATAAACTGAAAAACAGCTGTTGAGGCTCGAGTATAAATCTCTTTCTCTCTTTACAAGCAGTGTTTCATTCTGTTAAACATTTCATCTATTCCAATGATTAATATTATGAAGAAATTAATTATCTTTCAGCTATCTTGAAGGAGTACAGATTTCTATTCCAAAACTTAATATTATAAGGAAATTCATTATCTTGCAGCTATCTTGAAGGAGTACAGAGTTAAGAAGAAGGAGGAGCAGGCAGTGACAAGGGCTGGAGAGGATGTAACCTTAGCTTCTTTAGACATTGGAGAAAGTAAACCAAGTAAGTATTGGGCTCCTTATGATGTGTGAATTTTATATTTTAATTTAAGGAAAGTTTAACGAAAGATTATAAGGTTATCTTGCATCCATTTTGAAGGATTTTTTTTTTTTTACTGTATGTAAGATAAATGGATAAGAGTATAAATATGTTTTCAGTGAGAAAGATTAATTTTGAGGAAATGTATATATGTTAACATACAGAAAAAAGAAAATAGAATGCATTTTGAATAGTAGAAAGAAACAATATATCTAATTTCAACACACCACATGCATTTATCATTATTTTTATCACCACATCCCACCAAACTTCCACTTTCTCCCTCCACAGAAAAACCATCTTCCGTGGAGGCAGACGCTACCACCACCACTACCACCTTCCCTTCCACCACCACCACCACCACCAAGGTTACAAGTCTCACCGACACAAAAAAAAGTACAAGCGACAGCAGTAAAAGGGCAAATAAATCCTTTTTCCCAAAGTTCCACACTGCATCCTCCCGCAAGAAGGGTTTCCATCACCTATTGCTTCTATCCTTACTTGGTCTAAGGGAAGCTAAACAGGAACGTAACTCTACACAACAGAAAGGAACAGTAGATAAGGAGAATGGAGTAACAGTAGAAGATGATCTCGAGGACTTAGAATGCGATGAAACCCAAGACCAGATAGAAGAAATAGATGCACGTCCAATCGTCATTAATACAACCGAAAAATACAGTTTCCTGCTGGAGAAGGATGCAGATACAGCTTCCCCGGAGGATATTCTGTACATAATGCAGATGTACGGACAGCCACGGCAAATGGACACCCTTATGGCCTCGGAAATTGAAGCTCTTGAGTCTAAGGGTAATACAACACAGGCTAACTTAATGCACTGTTGGCGAGGGTCTCTCAGCGGACATATAAGAGTTGCAGCTAAACAGAAGAAACTCACTCCCTTCCTTGTTGCATCAGCACCCCAAGTCTCCATGAAGCTGTGGGAGGTAGCGTGTGAAGCTTACGCAGAACAGCTGGTATTAGAGGGAGATATAGTAACAGCTGCGTCGTATTACCTAAACATCCACAAGGTTGAGGAAGCTGTTGGTGTACTGCTGCAGCATAAACACTACAGGGAAGCATTAGCTATAACAAAAAGTCGTTTTGGTGACATGCAAGAACAGCTGGAGAAGGTCGTAGGTCACTGGGTCACCACGTCCATGCATGAAGGTAATATGGACCTTGTTGCCTCGTTACAGCTGAGCACCGGCCAGGCAGAAGCAGCTGCGCGCTCTCTATCCCGCCGCATTGACCCCGGATCTCTCTTTGTCTCGGCTAAAATATACGCATCAACAGGAAATATGGAACTTGCTGTGACAACTGGTTTAACGGCACTCAAAGAAGCTTCAGTCAGGCAGGAAATGGATAAGGTAGAAGACTTTTTATGTCACCTGCCTGAGCTGGAGTGGTTCAAGGTGATATCCTCCTTACACAGTCTACTCCTGCTTGTAATTCAGCAGGAGGACACAACCTGCTACAACTACTGTTTAGAGAGTGTTAGGGAGGGATTAGGAGCAGTAGAAGGCAAGGTGTGTTTAATAGAGGAAGTGAAGAGACAATGGGAGGCTAAAGGCTTCTCACAAACCCAGTACAAGGACTTATACCAACATATAGTGACTCATTTTACCACACAGCAGACACCCTCCTCGGTGAAGCAGCTGTGGTTCCTCGTCGCTGTGTCTCTGTGTGAGTGTCTATTAGCCCCAACGCAGCAGCTGTGGGACCATCACCTCTCAGCAGCACTAACATATGCTGTGATGTGGAGAAAACCTGACCAGCTGCTGCATCTCACTCATGCACTTCTACCTAGAGGAAAAGATGATTTGGTAATGCTGAAAAATACATCACCACAGGCAGAAGAAGGAGAGACAGTTACCCTTACAAGTTTACATACGCTATGGCAGTGTTACCAAGAAGCTGAAGTGTCTCTTATATACTCACATATCATGAGTGAGAATGGCTGGTCAAAGTTACAACAAGATCAACACGTAACAGATAGACATAACGAAGCTTCATGTCAAGAGAAGACACAGACACCAGATGCCACTGTCCCAATTGTAACAGTTAGTACAGTAGTTAGTGAAGGGATGGAAGGGAGTACCAGCAAGACCGTAAAAGAGAAAACATGTCTAGAAGCTTCATGTCAAGAGGATAGACTTGAATGCACAACCTCAAACACTGACACCATTGCCACAGTAGTTAGTGAAGAGACAGAAGGTACCAGTGAGGAGAGGCTGAAAGAGAAAGTGAGTGAGGGAAGTGAGGAGAAGGTGAAAGAGAAACAGGCATCATTTTCCTTCCCTCACTCAGTAAATACTCTCAAAACATTACTAAACTTTTATCTAGACAACTTGGACCCAGAACGTACAGTGTTGTCAGAGGAGCTTGGAGTCCCTTCCAGCGGATTGTCCTCTTCATATTGTCTCCTTCAAGAGATTATTACTCTACTTTATGATAAGAATATTATTGATGATGTTGACAAGGAGAGTTTGTTGTCAAGATTCCCAGCACAGTGAAGCTCTTATCAACACTTCCTTACACTCCATTGTGGTAAGATAGAATTATCTTTGAAAATGTACTAACTAACTACCATCAATAACTTAACTTATTGGTGCTTAAGTGATCATTGCCATTACCATTATCATTACTAACACTTCCTGCATGGTATTTATATGCAATTACACTCCATTGTCATAAACTTCAATTATTATCTTTGAAAATGTACTACCATTACTTTTCAGTTTTTATTTGATTTGAATTGATTTAAACATTGGCTTACATTATAGGCTTAAAGTTAATATTGTTTTAGATTAACTATTTCAAAAGCCTTGCGTGTGTTATCATAAGTTATATACAGATTATTTACTTGAAAGAGAGTTAGTTAGTTACTGGTGCTTAAGTGATCATTATTGTTACCATTATCATTAACTAGCCTTAGCTTTATATGCATTGTGTTAATAAAGTCAAACAGCTCACCTTAAATTTCCATTGTTACCCATTACAACATATTACATTAATATTTTAGGTTCAAATGACAACACAAAAAATATGACACGGAGAGAGGACGTGGAAATTTTACTATTTTTCATTTGTGTTTTTTATACATTTGACAAGACAGGAATAGAAACAGACCAGCTCTATATAAGGGATATAGACAAGAAATTTATAAAAATAAGACAAATAGATCAAAATTTACAAACTGAATTAATGTGTCTTGGAGGTAAATCAGGCGATTGTCTAATCATAAGAATTTGTCCCCAAAAGTACCAAGCCACCAACCATTAGGCTTTGTGTCCGTGATACCGTGGCACCACACTGAAGCGTCTGTGTCCTGACTCAAGTCACACCACAGAGTCACCAGTGTGTATGGGCAGAGCCACACCACTGCACCATGCGGCCCATTGTAATCCTAATTTAATCCCTAGGTTATAGTGTGGCAAAGAGAAAAATGTGACTTGTTGCTTCACCAACCTTTGCTACGTGAGTGCCAGGCAGTGCCAGGCAGTGTGTCAGATGTGAGTAAAGCCACGTGACCCCAGCTCAGTCACAGACGGTCATGTGCGCAGGTCCTCAACACAAAGCCACACCACGCTGTGGCAGGGATCAGTGACAGTCCACCACAGTCCACAGCCACAGATGCTCATGTGTGTGGCTTGGCATCTAATCAGTGGAAACCTATGGGAAGCCACAGAGTCGCTTGTCTGCTCCCGGCCTTATAGCAGAGAGAAGGAAACTCCATTAAGAAAGGATGACAAGGATTCAATTTCCAAAAAATAAACCAAAACTGAAATTCAAGGAGCATCACAAAGACAAAGAATACAAGTCCATAAACTGAGGCCAAGACAGGTATCGTTGAAACCCGAAACTTACCACCACAGCTATGCAAAACGTCTCAGCTCAGTCTGGCATGGAAACCAGCTGGATGAGTTAGATGATGTATAAGAATTGTATTGTATTGGGTCGTAATTATTGGTCGTATCGGGAATTTAAATGGAGTCTTATGGTAAACACACTTGATCCTAACCTCACGCACATGGTTTAGTAGTAGTAGTAATAGTTTAACATATACTCATTATAGATCAGTGTTTCCCATCCTTTTTTGGTTGTGACCATGGGGTTGGGAACCACTGGTATAGATCAACAAGTCTCTTAGTATGTTCCTAAATAACCTCATATAATCCTTGTATCAATTTATAAGATGAAAGATAATCAGTATTAATATCAATATTTTATTATCACATGTACTATAATTGGCCATGTGTGTTCCATGTTGTTTTACTCTGCATACTGCTCACCAAAACACATCACCACATACTACCTCACCAACACACATCACCACATACTCTCACACTGCGTCCTCACATCCAACATATTGAGTATTTATCCAACAGTGTGAAGGAAGTTGTATTAATAAGAGATAGAAGGAAAGAAAAGGGACTAGGAAGAATGAAGGATAATCAGTTATAAGAGATAGAAGGGAAGTGGGAAACTGAAATGACCTTTTATTCTATCAACTAAATAATATAAATTCTCGTTGAACCTAGATCTTTCCACAACAAAAGACTGAGCAAATTATCTTTAAATATTAATGCCACATTTTTCCAACATTGACAACCACAGTTATACTCAGTCACCTTGTCCTTCCTTGATAATAATTAATGTATAACTATTATTCATTCCTTTTCATCTTACTATGCACTCCAAAATATACAATTCCATTCATCAATTCCATACATTTCCTTGACTAACAAATTCACAACGATTTTTCACTCCTTTTCGTCTTACTATACACTCCAAAACATACAATTCCATTCATCCATTCCATACATTTCCTCTCTGTGTTCTCTTTCCTATAGCCATACAACATACACACAATGCATTCATCTCTTAAAATAAGTATACACACTGCTGACAACCCCAGACTTTGCCTTGAACTGTGCAGTGAATTTGACTGTAAATGTTTGTTTGTAAGGGACCAATCACTTGTATAAAGAATCGCTAATATCAAATTCATATCCATACACAACATGCTACGTATAGAATGGTCCCTTGACAAATATACGTTATTGAAAAACATTGCTTATAGTTTCTCATTAATAACTAGAATATAATAATGGTATGATAATTTAACGGTTATCATTGTAATATAAATACGTTTCTTTTTTAACAGTTCAGAGACGGTAATTAAATATATAAGTTATATTCGTCTCTGATAGGAGGTAATTAAACTGTGTCAATCAAGTCTTAATAAGATATTACACATTTTTAAATGAATGAGTTATGCAAATGACTTGAAGGTTAATATAATATAGCACAGTCAGGGAGGAAGTACAAGATATAGAATAAGTTTTGGTTATACGTATAAAATATAAAAATTCTTCATAAATATAGAAATCTTCCTAACATATTTCCATTTCATCTTAACACATCATCTCTAAACATTATAACAATGAGTCGCACCTTGAGAAAGTTCAATCACTTCATGGATGTAAATAAATATCAACTTTTACTCCTGAAAACCATGTTGAAGAATGTCTTGGTACCTTGTCTTGCCTACCTGTAAGCCATCTTATTAAGTGGCTTACAGGTGAACTTCGGACCAATCACATATTACAACAAGATGGCTTCATGAATTATAAGTTACAACTCAAAACTCTCCATTACAATTAAGTTTATTAAGTTGCAAACCAGAGCTCCATAAGTAATTATAAATACTTTGGTGATCAGAAGATTTACATGAATGCTTCAAAGATTAAATTGTCAACATGAAAAAAAAAAAAAAGAATTTCTTTTGAGTTTTGTCTTATATATATATAACTCATAAAAATGTTATAATCTTCAGCCATGCACAATCCACCTGGGCACATAATCTTTGCTTTTATCCACATTATAAGCATTTCTTTGCCTCTCTTATCTACATTATCAGTGTTTCTTTGCCTCTTCTTCCATCCATCAGCTTTATTTAGTCTTGGCAAGTTTCCAGCATATGACAACAGCATGAATAAGGGTGTTTGTCCCCATAGGAAGTATAGGTAATGGCACGGCTATGTTAAATCTACACCACGAGGTTTCTATATGTTTTCTTTGAAGTTTTGTGGATATGAGAAAGCAAGGGTTTGTCTCCCTTCTGCTGGACACAAGCCTATGATATGGACATTTAGTTATCATTGTTGAGCTCAGAATACACAGTTGAATGCATCTTATTGTTGGTTAGGGAGGGGAGAACATTGATATGTTAAGCATTGTTGTATTGCTTCTGATTCAGTTTTGTGATGTCAGTGAAAGGTGACTGACATAAGGCTGTACCATATAACCTTTCACCAAGCTTAATAGTACAACCTGAAGACTATAAAGGTCATATCATTAAACCTTTAGTCAGGGCTGGTAATCACTTGGCTAAAGGTATAATGATATGATCTTTATAGTCTTCGGGTTGTGTCTGGTGATTCAACTTGGTGAAAAGCTTTGTGGTATGGCCGTTAATCATGTATGGAGTGGAAACCAAGCATTGAGTTGTCCAAAAATATGAAATGAAGTCCTGAGCTGGAATATAAAAGTTATCAGAGTGAGTTGAAGAGTTGCATGTAACTTTGCGTATTAGTGAGTGCTTTTACATGACCAAGACTTGACCCATTCAGGCGTCAAACTTGCCTTTGGGGTAAAAAAAAAGTTGAATTATATCATAAGCTGCACCTAAATATGTCTTCTTACAAAAGGAGAGGCTGATACGTGTGGCAATATAGTATATGAATGGACTGAATTCTCTCCACATTCAGCTAATTATGAATGGTTTAATGGACTGAATTCTCTCCACATTCAGCTAATTATGAATGGTTTAATGGACTGAATTCTCTCCACATTCAGCTAATTATGAATGGTTTAATGGACTGAATTCTCTCCACATTCAGCAACATCTTTCTAAAAACTTATAAAAAAAACACATGAGCAAAACTCTTGAGATCTGGAGAAGACTAACATGCAACATTTGCACATATGTAAAAAGACTCAAAATAGAGATGAAATATAAAAACTATATGTACTATATATATATATATATATATATATATATATATATATATATATATATATATATATATATATATATATATATATATATATATATACTGATGAATAGATATGAGTGTTCAGATCAGTCAGTGTTCTGTGTTCCGTCAGTGTTCCGTCCGTGGTGTTTTAGAGGCCGTTGTACTGGGGTGAGTCTGGCATCACCGCCTGTTCCATTGGTGCTCCAGACAGCCGGGACAGAACACCCCTACGAGATGACCTCTGCCGGCTGCTGCTGCTGCTGCTGCCGGCATCTTGGTTAATCAGCATCTCCCTGATAGTGATACAAGATTAAGACATGGTTACAACTGTGGAATTATGGAAGAAGGTCAAGAGATGGTTACAACTGTGAAATGATCAGGAAAAGATCACCTGATTGAGACACTAAGGCAGTGGTTCCCAAACAGAACCACTGAAGGAAGGGATGGCGGAATGGTGACAGAAAAGAAAATATATCTAGTGTTTCAATATAGCCATATACATCCATATTGTGAAAGGGGAAGCACATACACCTAATGTGGCATGTTAAATTGGGTAACAAGATTAACAAGTTTGGGAACCACTGATCTAAAGAATAATAAATAAATAAATGAGCATGTATATTCTGTGCTGTATAACCTGAGTATATACTGTATATACTGAGCATACAGAGTTGAGTGAGTAGCTAACAGACCCACACAACATAAAGGAATATTACTTACGCAAAAAATGGCAATACACTTGTAAATGTTGCCTTGTCGGGTGAAGCCGTGAGTTGAGGGTGTGAAGTGAGGAGAAGATTCACTACTTGACGTAAGTACCGCTGCAACCGCAGCCTTCGCTCCTCTACCACACCTTCATCCTGTACACACACACACACACACATAAAGATATGATGAGAAAAATTATAATTACAATGATCAGACCAAAACTGGAATATGCAGAACTGGTCCCCGCACAAGAAAAAGCCAGTGTTGAAATTAGAAAGAATACAAAGAATTGCAATTAAGATGGTGCCAGAATTGGAAGACCTAACATATGAGGAAAGATTAAAAGAAATGTACCTAACACTGAAAGAAAAGAAAGAGGTGACTTAATCACAATTTATAAATTGATGAACAACCTTGAGGAAACAGATAGAAAAGACTTAATATTGAGAAGAAAAAGAGAGGCTAGAAATTAGAGGAAACACAAGAAAAATTGCAAAAAGGAATTTGTTTGAACAATACAAAAAAGTACAGTTTTCCCCAAAGAAGTATAGATACTTGGAATGTACTGAAGGAAGAGGTGATAATGGCAAAGAATGTACATCAACTGAAGGAAAAACTGGACAAATATTGATATGGAGACAGGTCCTGTATACTGCAACTAGGTAAATACACACACACACACACACACACATACATCAAATTTCCATTAGTTTATACTATCATATATTCACATAATTCAACAAACAGCTCAACAATAGAAATAAACAAAAGATAGATACTAAACTTACCTTATATCCGAATGTTTTCTTTTGTGGAAAATCAAAAGACTTAATAATTGGGTCTTTCTTCTTGAGTTGTTTGTGAAGCTCATAAAACTGAGCGAATCTACGGTAGATGTTCCACTCGTCATCTTTAATGCGAATGTATATCTAAAGGAAGAAAAGGAATTATTTGTACAGTTATTAAAGCCAGGAAAATAAATAGATAAATAGACCATTGACAGAAGTAATTATTTGTCGGGTTAAAACCAAGAATATAGATAGATAGATAGACTGTAATTATTTGTGGGGTTAAAGCAGGAATATAATAAATAAATAGACCATTGACAGTAGTAATTAGATGCATTGACAACACAAAACATAAAAAACACAGCCTTAAAAAATATATATATTTCTATACACAACATTATCAGTGAAGATTGAAAAACAATCAAAGACTCGAGTCAACTCACCTGATAAACATGATGAGCGTCTGCCGATGAGCCTGTTAGGAAGGCCGTTGGTATCCATATATTAATGAGAGTCCGAGAACATGGACTCACATTGATCTCCCTCGCAGGACTCCTTGGGCTGACTAGGTCCTCCTCTTCCTCCTCTTCAGGGGTGTCTGGAAGGGGTCCTCGCAAGTCTACAAGTTGTTGGCGTAAGTTTTTCACCTTAGAAGGAAAAGGAAGATTAGTTTGGTAACGAGTATTAGTTATTTTCACAACAACTTTTGGTATGAAATAATAATTCAGAATAAAAAATTTTACGTCTATAAATCAACCTGAAGGTTAGCTAGGTAACAAAACATAACTATCATTAAAAACTTAGTTATTTCAAACCTTTCCTTCTCACATCCTCCCTCAATACCTTATCCCATACTTCCTTTAATCTACCTACCACTAGTGGCTTGTCTTAGAGGTCACATGAAAATACTATTATAAATGCTATGATCTACTCAAGAGCTTTTATGGTATGTATGTAATAAAGGTTATCATTATTATTCATTATTATTATTATTATTACACCAACACTTGACTCACACACACACACACACACTCACCTGGGACTCTCTAAGGCGTAGCAGCTTGTGTAGACGCTCGTTAAACTCCATCAGCTCCCCGTGCATCTCAGCAACCTGGGGTGAAAAAAACATTAGGTAAGTGTCAGATGCACAGGAGCTGCCTTGTGTAGGTCAACTGGCCTTTTGCAGCCTCATTATTATCTTATGTTCTTATTCTTTAACCTCCAAGTGATCATTGGAGTTATAAATGGATGAATCAGTGAATGGATGGGTGATTTTATTTAATTTATTATTTATTTTATTAATTTATTTCATTATTATTATTATTATCATCATTATTATTACCTGTATGAGTTTCTTTTCATAAGCTGTAGCCTCGTGGTGGTAATCTCTGTACTCTGGTGTGATTCTGCTCAGTGCTTGTCCTGCTGCTTCCTGAGTAGTCTCCTGTCGCCTCAACAACTGTACTGCACCCACGTACTTCTTCAACTGGTGTTTCAGTAACTCATTCTCCCTAAAACAGAAAGATTCACATTGTTACATTCATAGACGAAAAAGAGGAAGAGGAATTTTAACTCATTCTCCCTAAAACAGAAAGGTGAAGGGTTAGGCAGGATGTTGAAATTTATATATTGACACAGTATTTATAGAGGAGAAAGAGGAAGAGAAATTCTATGATGTTACTATGATAAGGAAGGACATAAAATTGTTTTTTTTTCATTCTTGTTTTCTGGGAGTGTAAAACGTTTGTATGTGTGTGAGAAGGACTTGTAGTTACGGGATGATTAATGTCAACTCAACTACACTTAGACCTTAGTGATAGTTAAGGTCTGATTAGTAAGGTAGCATTGAACTCGAGGTATTACAAACTAACCTTGTGAGTGCATTAAGTCTGGCATTAAGTTTGTCTACACTGTCTTGCTGTTGGCTTTGTAGAAGAGCTATTTCTGCCCTAAGCATCGATGACGTCTCCATCTCCTGTGACAGTGCAGCTGATACCTCCGCTCTCCTGCCCTCAGCTGCGTCCCGGGCACGGCTGATCTCAAGTACAGCTGACTTCAAATCATCTGTTGGTGTAATGAAGCGATTATCTCACGTCCGTATGAGAAATCAAGCTAAATACAAAGGTAATAGAATGTATATATGTATCAACTATTATGAACTTATAACTAACAGGATTGTATACAAATTATTTTTATCTGAGGAGAAATCTAGTAAAAAAATTTTTTTTTATGATAAATAACACTTAAACAAGATGATAGCAGCAAATAAAATATAATACAATAAACAAAATACTAATGAATTACATGAAGATTGCTCAAGTGAACAGAAACATTAGTGAGGAAACAGGGAGTGTCAACACACCTCTAATGTTAACTGGACCTCCATAACCTTGCTTCTATTTCTCCTACTGTCCTCTTTACAGGGTCTGGCCACAAGCAGGAGTATTTTTTACATAATATTTTTGTTGTCCCTTAACCAGTACCCTTTTAGTGTGTGTGTGTTAGGAACAGCATTACTAACCCAGGGTGAGAGTTGTGTCTCCGCTAGATGAGCTTGGTAATGTAGAGGAGACTGACGGAGGACTGATGACACCTCCACTACTGCTGCCTCCACGACCCTCTATAACTGCTGCTACTGCTGCTGCTGCTGCTTCCTCTACCTCTTCCTGGGTTAATGAATACTAAAGCAGTGGTAGTAACAGTACTTGCTTAGGCATTAGTCATTACTGATTAATTACTTATATTATAATTACTCTAGGAAGTTTAGTTTTAATTATAATCCTATATAATTTAGTACCAGATTATTTCTCTCTTAACACCTAAAATAATACAGAGATTATAATTACCTGTGTGTAGCTATGGATGGAGTTTTCATCATCAGAGCGAGAGCCGGTGAAGGGAGTGAAGCCTCGAGGACTTACAGGGATGAGGCTGCAAGCACTGTTCCTTCCAACGGGAGTGAACACTGTACCTCCGTCTCCATCACTAATAACAGAGGGAAAGATGGAACTTTTAAATATTGGTTCTAATTAACAGAGGGAGAGAACATTAATCAAGATGGAACTTTTAATATCCCTTCATTGTAAATTCATGAAACAGATACATATAATTTTAAAGACACACTTTGTAAGAATATTAACCTTGATGGGAAGCTGTCACCGGATAGATTGGATTGGTTAGACTTGTAGGATCCAGTTTCTTGGTTATAGATGCTATTCGGCCTCTGAGGCTTTGCAACAGGCACACTATTGGCCCCCATAGTAACCTCACTTATATTATTTCCATTCGTTTCTGGCGATACATCAATCTGTTTCGGTAATATATTCTCAAAAAGCTGCTGATAACTGGGTCCGTGTAAGGAATCGTCATCATAGGTATAATCCGTCTCTTTCCGTAGTGAACTGTTATCCAAAACCTCATTGTCTTCTAAGGGATTCGGAACTTCCCTTACTCCCTTACTACTGACACTGCCCATTCCTTTCAATCCTTCCTCTGTATTTTTTGACGAATCAAGCGCTTTCTTGGCCTGTTCAAGTTCCTGTAGGTGGGCATATTTATCTAGACGGTCGCTAAAGGGGGTAGAGTGAGCTGTGGTAGGAGCAGGGGAGCTTAAACATGTGGTAGGAGCACTGTGGTAGAGAGGTGAACGTACGTCTCCCTGATCTGGTCTTGAATAATCGTCATCAAAGGAGATTAATTGTGATGGGATTTTCTTCTTTTTCTTCTTAATGTCTCTTCTCTTGGCAGCTGCTGAGGTTTCTGTTGAGAGAGCGAGAGAGCGAGAGAGCGAGAGAGAGAGAGAGAGAGAGAGTCCTCATCAGTATATTTGACTTATAGCAATTCTTATCCTCACATATATATCTGAGGTAAGGTAAGGTAAGGTAAGGTTAGGCAAGGTTAGTTTATGTTATGCTATGTTAGACAAGGTTAAATCTTCACCTGTTGTGGTCACATTGGGTTGAGGTGCCACGACTGCTTCAGGTTCTAAGGTGACAGCAGCACCAGAGTCAGGCTTTACATCACCCTCAGTCTGACAGCCGGCATTCAGGTCACCATTGTCAATGTTGATAGCAAACAGTATGGAGTCTAAACCTAAACAGAGAGATAAGTATAAAGGTTTAGATCAACAATGTTATCACTAAACACATCTGATAATAAGAGATAATAATTAAGAGAACTAGGAATTATGTTATCATTATATATTATTATTGAATGATTACTCAAATATTTTATCAGTAGTGAATGAATATACATCAACTTTTAACCTAACATAATTGCACACATGAGAGAGAGAGAGAGAGTAGGACTTACCGGCAGCTAAGTTGGGCAGCATTGCAACCATTTCTTGATGTCTTAATAGTGACCACGGCTCGTACCACTGTTTCAACATTGCATCATCACAAACCACAATCTGAAACACACACACACACACACAACATAATTATAACATTTATCACTCACACACACTTAATGGGATTCAACCTTTACTAATACAATAAAAAATCATATATATAATAACACTTACATGCATGTATCTCTCAAGTGAATGTTCGTTAAGTAAACTCCTGAGCCACGCCCGGCCTCGCCCAACATCAGTGGTGACATTCTTCAAGAGGAGGAAACGTTCATACTCGTGGCGCGTCAGAAGCTCCCGCACATACCACCACAGGACTGCAGAACAACACACAACAACAACACACTTATTAACTTATTTCACTTCAGTAGTAGAGTGTTAAACACTATTATGGTAGGGTGTTATGTTGTATGTTAAAAGGTTAAGGTGCATGGGTTTCAGTTCCGGGATCCATCAATGAAGATGCTCTCCAGAACGTCAGCCGGGCAAGCCCAATCCCCCACTGTGGTGCCCGATCACAGCAGTTCCTACCCAGTAAAGTTTAAGCATCACAAGCCCGGGCGGAGACTCGAACTGCCAACCAAGCGAATGCAAGGCCAGCGTGCTACCACTGTACTAGCCAGGAGGCTAGTGTTAGGTATGTGTTATATTAGGTTACTTTATATATTTGTGGACACTTATTAACTTGTTTTGCTTCAGTAGTATACAGTTAAATACTATTATGGGTTAGTATGATGTTGTAGCTATGTGTTAGGTGTGTGTTAGGTTAGTTTATATATGTGTGGACACTTATTAGCTTGTTTTGCTTCAGTAGTATACAGTTAAATACTATTATGGGTTAGTATTATGTTGTAGCTATGTGTTAGGTTAGTTTATATATGTGTGGATATTTATGACAAAACAACACAAATTATCTATACCACAATAAGGAAACTGGATAAACTTGTTAGCTAATATACAAGGAAAATGATTAACAGACAGTCACAAGAAAAAAAAATAGATACACTCATTAGCTAATATATAAAAGTTATGTTATGTTTTGTCTAGTGATGATTAAGTGAACAGTACACAGTTAGTTAGGTTGATGCTGTTCTATACTTGCTGTGACGTACCTGAGGTCTCATTCTCTGTACCGGGCAAGCCGAGGTTGAGGCTGAGTCCTGATGTAACTATTCCTGTCACTTGCCTGTTGATATAAAAAAAATAATACATTCAATATTTATACGAACAAGCAAGATTAAAGAAAATTCTAATAACACTTGCATAGAAAGATCATTGAATTCTCATATACAGAACTAAATGAATGTAATATCAATACATTTCCATACAATATATACTAAACTAACAATAATCAACACACGTAGTTATTACTATTATTATGATGAAAATAGATAATATAACAATTAGAATAACAAGAGCATATATTACTAACTTGATAGCAGCGAGGCCTCTGTTAGGTGGTCGCGCCTTGAGTCCATGAGAGAGAGTGGCTTCCAGCTGGGCACATAGGAAAGCCACTCTCTCGTCAGACTCGGTGGCCAGCTCTGTACGGCCGCCAAACCTCACCTGAGAAATAGTGAGTCTCATTAAATCACACACTTTTTCAAACTATTTATATTTTATCCTGATTTCTTTCCTTCGTTCTCTCATTAAATCATCAAATCACACACAGCTCACTGCAACACATCTCCATCTTAAAGTAGACATTATTAAATGTTATTTACATCATGATTATTATTATTATTAGTTATATTTGACATTATAGACATACCTGACATCGTTGAACGGCTGATAGGATTCCCGCAAGCAGCTCCTGTCTCTTAGCAGTATGAAGGTCTAAAGAGATACAGCTTCTATTAATACCTAAATATATTAAGAAAAAATAATAATAATAGAAAAAAGTTGTAAGGACATACAGGGTTCATTAATACCTGTATATTATATCTTATTTAAGCGTCTATATAATCAAATATAGTTAACCCTAGCAGAGGTATATCATCTATAGTTACCTAGGTAGCAGGATTATTATATCTCATTTAAAAATTGGA
Organism: Cancer borealis; assembly: GCA_036785275.1. Lineage (NCBI taxonomy): Eukaryota > Metazoa > Arthropoda > Malacostraca > Decapoda > Cancridae > Cancer > Cancer borealis. The sequence continues at coordinate 54,981 of JAXIVD010001304.1, read as the reverse complement.
CTCTCCCCCTATGTCTATATTTCTATATTTCTCCTACTGTCCTCTTTACAGGGTCTGGCAACAAGCGGGATTTTTTTGATAATTATTTCATTTTTCCCTTAGCCAGTACCCTTTTAATGTATGGAAAAAAAAATATATATATATATATATATAAATATATATATATATATATATATATATATATATATATATATATATATATTATATATATATGTATATATATATATATATATATATATATATATATATATATATATATATATGTATATATATTTATATATATATATATATATATATATATATATATATATATATATATGTATATATATATATATATATTTATATATTTATATATATATATATATATATATATATATATATATATATATATGTGTATATATATATATATATATATATATATATATATATATATATATATATATATGTATGTATGTATGTATATATATATATATATATATATATATATATATATATATATATATATATATATATATATATATATATATATATATATATATATATATATATATATATATAAATATATATATATATATATATATATAAATATATATATATATATATATATATATAAATATATATATATATATATATATATATATATATATATATATATATATATATATATATATATATATATATAGTTAAGTAAAGTGCAGTTAATGGTTTATGCTTACCTGGACTAGTACTCGTAGACATGATACTCCAGTCACTCCCTCCAACAACTCGTTATTTCACATCTTTCCTGCGATAGAAAATAATGTTTCAACAACCATAAGGAAGAAAAAAAGGAGAAAAAATATGTAAGGAAGAAAATAGAGAAAAAAATAGTGATAAGCCTTCATCTTCCCTGGTTTGACCTAATTTTTTTCCCCCTCAAAAAAGTATATTGCTTAAAATAGTGTACAGTGTACAGAATCAGCACCACCATACATACAACCCAGGACACAGGAAACCTTCAACAACACATGCAGGCAATGTACAACTAGGCTTACAAAAGTAACATGATCTTCAAGAGTGCAAAATTTGAAGTCATCCGGTAGGGCCAAAACAAAAATCTGCAGAAATAATGGACATGTGTGGAAACGGTAGATTACCAAGTTGACCGTGATGATCATCCTAAGCTCACGACAAGTAAGGCACGACCTTGCCAGAGAAACAATTAACCTTTGTTTCCTTACCTTAATTTAGGGGTTCAGGAGCAGGGCAACCACACATTGAGAATGTATAGACGAAAACCAGTCCCCTTCATTTATATTTCAAGGTCACGAGGTCACAAATAAGGTCAGAATAATACACTGCACTGCTATCTACAGGTTGTCTGAAATCAGTTTTTCTTCCTCTCGTCATATCACATCATATAACTTATTTCATCACACTTGTTTTTGTTATATATTATCTTTGGTTTGTTGTTAAGTTATATATCTAGTTCAAATGTGTTTCAGGAACGCGTGTAAGTCCCAAGAAAGGTTTTTATATAAGTTAAGAAAATCGTCCATTAGACTCGGTGGGCGTTCTGGTGTTCTGTTGCAAGGGCTTTTGAACAAAAAAATTCAATTACTGCATGAAATAGGTACTTATACTAATTATTTTTTATCACTAACTGACTCTTCTGAAGCATTAGTTTGATGTGTGTGATAGCTAGGAGTAATTCTAATGATTTTGGTATATTAATCGTACATCTGGCTACACTGTCATTATTTTGTCATGAATACAGATATAATGATAAATGATATGTTTAATGTTATCCAATAGGTGATTTATTATTATTACATATATCTTTTAGAAGGTAACTTTTTATCATTAGAGTATGATCATTAGAGTATGATCTCTGACATCTTAAAATGTAAACAAACAAACCAAGCCTTGCCCGAGTGCGTCAACCAGACAGGACTTCTAACCCGGTGATATTTCTTCGTTTTAAACCTTCCCTGTTCCTCTACATGTCAGTGGTATTTAGCGCTAGTTAAACCCCACCTAGATTATGCTGCTCAATTTTGGTCCCCTTATTATAGGAAGGATATAGGCTGCTTGGAAGCAGTCCAGAGAATGCATTCAACACATTTGTTCCCTTGAAATTGAAATTCTCACCAAAAATTCCCTGGGCTAAAAATCTCTCAAATGACTTGCTAAATAGGAAGAAAGCTGCTTGGAGAAAATTTAAACATCTAAGAACTTTACATGGTCGGAATTCTCTACTTACATTAAAGAGCTGGCTTCTTTTTAAGGAACTTAACTTACAGTACAAAAGTAATATTAACCTTGCAGTGTCAAATTATGAAAGTTCTCTTGTCTCAAGTGGTGACCCCAAGCGCCTTCATGGATACTTGCGACATAAGAAAGTAGAGCGTCCCACTGTGGGTCCACTCTTAGTTGACGGGTCATGGATTGATGATTGTAAAGCAATGTCTGATTGTCTGGCTGATAGCTTCTCCTCTGTGTTTGTCTCTGGTGTTGTACCTTATCCCCAGCCTCATCAAGTCTCTGCCAATCAGTTTGTATTCCAAGAATTCACTGTCAATGACGTCTTCAAAACTTTGAACAAATTAAAGCTTTCACCCAGTAGTGGACCAGATGGTCTTCCAAGTATTGTGTTTAGGAAGTGTGCTACAGTCTTGTGTTACCCTTTGTTTCTCGTATTTAAGAATAGTATTACATCTATGAAGGTTCCCTCTATTTGGAAGACAGCCAATGTTATGCCGCTATTCAAAGGTGGTATTCATTCAAATCCGACTAACTACCGGCCCATCAGTTTGACCTCAATTTGATCCAAAACTCTTGAGAGAATAATTGCATCTCAACGTTATGAATATCTTGATCACAATTTGCTCTCTCCTTTTCAATTTGGTTTTCATGCAGGTCTGTCTGTCTCAGATCAACTACTCTTAGCTTATGAGTATGTAAGTAAAAATGTAGACTGTGGCTGGGCAGTGGATGTACTTTATTTTGACTATAGAAAAGCATTTGACCTAGTGAATCATAGAGTCCTGTTGACAAAATTATCTTCTATTGGCATCTCCAATCCTCTGCTTTGTTGGTTGAGTGACTTTCTGTGTGCTGGTACCATGAAAGTAGTTGTGCATGACTCCTCCAGTCACAGTGTCAACGTCTCTAGTGGTGTACCTCAGGGTTCTGTTATCGCTCCTTTACTTGTCTTAATTTATATTAACCGTGTAACATCTGGCCTTACGAGTAAATTTGTGTTGTTCGCAGATGATTTGAAATTATATCTTGCTTTACCTTCTGACAAATCTAGTGGCTCTGGCGAAAGTTTTCTTTTACAAAATGATGTCAGTGTGTTGCACCGAAGAAGTGAGTCCCGGGGCCTCTCCTTCTCTGTCAATAAATGTGCCCGTATCCACTTCTCTAGACCCAGTGTAGATCCTGTCTATGGTTATTTCATAGGTGATAACCCCATTCCCAACAAACAGTCTTTTAGGGACCTCAGCATCTTAGTCGACTCCTCCTTAAAATTCCACCTGCATATCAATGAAGTATGTCATAAGGCCTCCCATCCCTGTTAGTACAAAAATCTGTTAGGAAATCTATGAGTGTAATATTGTCATGTAAAGAGTAAGAGGGAGGTCTATAAACAACTACAATAAATATTTTGTAATCTGGAAGAAAGACTAAGCAGACGTTAGGTATTTTGATGTTCATGTTGAAACATCTGTAAGAATTATGTACATAAATGCCAACTCCGTGTTTATGAACTAAACCAGAAACGTCATTTCTGAATATGTTGTAATTAGGAATTGAAACTGCAGCATCTGGAATAGTACTAATTAACTAAGTCTCAGTAACCCCTAATACATGTGCATTATTTGAAAACAAGAAGTGCTTGAGAAACGAAACCTTATTGATAAGACTATTTATATTACACAAACCACCATTTAGTTGTGTAAAGGGGCAGTTTGACCAGAAGAATCAGCAGAACTGGCAGGCTGGGGTGCAGGCTGAGCTGAGGCACCAGCTAGCCTGTTCCTTTGTCGCCTCTTATACAGTTTTTTCCTTTGTTTGTATGTTAAGTCCCTATTTATATAAATGTCATTGTGGAGTTGTATTTCTTAAGAATTACCAAGGTGAGGTTATGTTATGTTAGGGGGTCTAGGTTTACTTACTTTGTAGAATTTCGCCTCCCAGGACGCAGCTAAGGTGGACCTCCGCTGTGTTAGTTTTGGTTACGTTGGAATAGTGTCCGGGAGGGGTGGGGGGGCAGCACCCCGGCTAGGTTAGGTCAGGTTATGCTAGGTTAGGTTAGGTTTTTATGATGTGATTTTGTTGATTTCCGGCGCATACTTTTCCCAAATATGGCCGCTTTTGTCCTTACTTTTTTTTTTCTTCGGATCGCTGTGTCTATTATGGCCTCCCCCATCCGAAAACCCCGCTTTCCCGACATGTCCCCAAGCTTGTTGGGGAGAGGGAAAGAGTTTAATAAGAAAGGGGTGGAGTTGTATTTCTTAAGAATTACCCCTAACCTAAACAACCTAACCTAACCTAACTTAACATAACTTCAAAGACGTTGCGTGGTAAATAATGGTTTCCCCGCCTGAAACCTTCACAGATGTGTTGAGTACACTATGTATAGTATGTAGGGAAGGAGAAAAGAAAGAAAGGGGTGGAGTAGTGATTGTTTAGTTTTACCTCACACAGATCACATAGTAAACCATTTTGACCATTTCTCACTGCCTATTGCATGTGCCACAATTTTCTGGGTTAGTAAGAAGTGCTTCATGCTGTACATTACCACCCTGCTGGTCATCTGGTGTGTTCCGGCTCCCTCCTCGTCCCCACGTTGTCTCTGTTCTCCCCTTCCTTCTCCTTGCTGGCTCTGCTGCCCACCTCTACGCTTGCCTCTTCCACCCATTTTTTGTTTACACTGTTTACACTAGTACAAATTAAATGCTCAATCCACTATCCAGGCAGAAAGCTTCCCCACCATCGGACCAAGACTCTTCAACTGCCTCTCAAGAACCATCAGAGATCTATCCGGATGCAGCACAGAGGCTTTCAAGAGGAGGCTGGATAAATTCCTAGAAAACATTCCAGATGAGCCTCATATACCACACGGCCCAACTACCAGAGGGGCTGGGTCAAACTCCATACTGGACCAATACCAGTATTTCTTACCATGATTTCTTACCATGATGAGGGTCTTGCATCCCTCATCAGTCTCTGCTGCATCATCCAACCAGAAGGTCTTGAGAAGTATAGGGAAAACAACGAAGTGGTTGGCTAATGTTAGATGCAGCACAAAACTACCATGGAAAATATCTAACAAAACTCATAGAGACGAGGACCAAGACAATGTGCAAGGAGACGTTTAAAGGCCTGGACAGATTGTGCTGAAATCACTTCAGGGAGAGAATTCCAGAGATCGATGACTCTTACTGAGAAGAAGCGCGATCTAACTTCGGTTGAATGACGGGGCATAAATATTTTTTTACTATGACCTCTTGTACGACCATGTGAAGAAGTGTGGAAGCGGCGGACCCCCAGGTTGACCGTGGTGAATACCACTTAAACTTAAACAAGAACAAGAACAAGTCAAAAGCTCCTTTGAGATCAAGAAAAGCTACCAGAGTGAATTGCTTGTGGTGAAATCCTTCCTGAATGTGGTGCTCTAGCTGGAGCAGGGCATCCAGGGTGCCCCTCTCTTCAATCTCATCCGTAAGCCTGCACGAGCATGTTTGGGTCGGTAAGACTGCAGGAGCATGTTTGGGTCGGTTACTCTCCCAGCTGGGCGCTGTTTTCCTCTTCCTCCTCTTCTTCTTGTGACCTGTTAAAAGTGCCGTCCACACTCCACAGACAGTGAATACACAGCTTTGTTATTTAAGCATATTTTGTCTTTTTTTTTGCGTTCTATGGATTTTTTATGGTTTGATTATTATTAATATATCTTAATTTAGGGTGCTGTAAGGTTTGTTTATGTTTAATTATGGTGTATTGGGTATGTGAAAATATTGCTATTTTTGCCGTTTTTTTTCAGTTTTGATTTTTTTTTGGTTTGTTTATGGTTTGTATTGTGTTTAAATATGTTTTTACATATTATTCAATGGTTTATATTGGTTTAATGTCGCTATTGTTGTTTATTTACATTTTTCTATATTTTGTAGTGAAATGAATATCTATTTATGAAATTAATGTAACTTGAATATGACAAATAGTTATGTCGAAGCTGATTAGGTAATCTATTCTATGTTTTGAAATATATATGATTGTTTATCCTTGTGTCATAGACTCTGCCGGACCACTGACATCTGACGGGCCGGTGCAAGTACCATAATATTTTGGTAATTCCTAGCCTTACCTCTTTATCCTCAGCCTTATAATTAACAGGCAAGGTAAAATAAAAAATCTAGTATGTTTTACAATCATTAATTACTTTCGTTATTAAGTAACTAGGTTTATTTTGATGTTTGTTTATATATTGTAATGTTAATGTATTTTTTGCAATTTTCAGCAAAACTTTACCTTACTTCCGCATAGCGTTGGGTTCATTGAATTTGTTATTTTTTTGTGTTTATTTTGTATAATTAATAGTATTCTAGGGTTTATATTAATTGAGATATAGGGGTGTTGTTTTTTCTAATTTATTGTTATTTTCGTTGTTTTTTCAGGTTGTACGGTTTTATTATTATTCATTGTGTGTCTGAATAATTCTTTATATCTTTATCTATCGTTTAAATTGGGTTAACTTGACTATTGTTGTTTGTTTGCTATTTTTGCATATTTTATGTGTATATTTTCTATTTATTTTTTTCATGCGGTTAATGTGACTTCAATATTGAAAATAGTTATGTAGAATCTTGTTAGGTATCTTAATCTATTCTTTAGAGTATATATAATTGCTTCACGATGTGTAATAAATTTTCAGATTTTCGTTTTATATATACGTCATCGAATACTACTTTTTTCATTTTTTTAAACCATTAAAATTATTCATCATTTATTATTATTATGTTATTCATTACATTACCTTAAACAATCTAGTATATTAAAATATAACGAACAGTCCCTGCTTCCCGTCTTAAATAGCGGGACTGTTTTCTTGTTTACATCCGCCGAGACACAACAACAACACATGAAGTGAGGCTTAAGTATACATCATAACGCCATTACACTGCTTCATTAAGGTAAATATATATATCTTACCCATTAATTAAGGGTTGGAATGGGTCAATGGGTGGCTGTAATGAGATATACAAGTAGATGATGATGATTGAAAGACAGGTTAATTTATATACAATTACCGCCATTACACTGCATCATTAAGATATAATTATAAGCTGTACGAGGCTGTTAAGTGACTATATAAAAATAATCTAAGAGAAAATACGGTATTATTTTACATTTCACCAGAATGCTCTTGAAAATATTTTCGAAGTGCTTAGAGGTACAGCAGTCATACCCTATTGTCATCCGCTATTGGTACGGCAGTGTACCTTATTATTGACCTGGTAATGCATCTTTTGAGTTATGTTAGGTACGGTTTGGTTTGGTTATATAAGCTTTTTACCCCAAAGCTAGACAACTGCCGTACCTATATGGGAGCACTGTAAGGATACGGCACTCATTATGGTTATAATAGGTTAGGTTAGGTCCGGTTTGGTTTGGTTGAAATATAAAAAGCTTATATAACTGAACCTAACCGTACCTAACCAAACCTAACATAACTGGCTGCCGTACCCTGATTTGTACAGCTGCCATACCTCTCACTAAAAAGGTGCCGTGAGCCGGGATCAAACTCCCAACCTTTAGCTCACAAGCCGAGCACTGCACCACAGAGCAGGGCTGGATCAAATACAATTGTATTTGTATTTTAATTGTATTTAAATACAATTTGAATGCATTTGTATATGTATTTATATTTTGGCATCCAGTGAAAAAAGTATTTTGTATTTGTATTTGTATTTCGAGTGTCAAAACCATTTTACTTTGAGAAGAATACGCAGACTCGCAGAGAGAGAGAGAGAGAGAGAGAGAGAGAGAGAGTCCTTATCAGTATATTTGACTTATAGCAATTCTTATCCTCACATAGAGTAGTGGAGGGTCTGCGCCAGTACTGCTCTGTTTTCTGCGCGAGCCAGTGAGGGAGAACCAGTGTATCTTCACACAGTACTGAGGTAAGATGTGTTTCGGTCCTCATCGCTAACACTTTTGATAGCACACATGAATGTCAGTGTTAGTCACTGCCATCTATTTTGATACAAAACTAACATTGCTTGAGGAACATTTCATGTTCTCCACCCGGGTAAAGTTCTAGTTTCTGCCCATACTCTCCCCTCACCCTCCCCAACAAGCTTGGGTATCTGGTGGGAATGCGGGGTTTCGGGTGGGGTACATGAAATGCGTATTTTTTGCGTAAAGGGGATGAAATTTTCAGCTAAAAATGTACGGAAGTATCACTGCAAGTTTCGTAAATTCCCTAAATGGTAGTGCTTTACGAAACTTGCAGTGAAACCTTCGTAGATTTTTGGCTGGCCATTTCATCCCCTTTACGCAAAAAAAATACGCATTTGCGACGCATTTCATGTAACCCACCCGAAACCCCACATTCCCACCAGGTCCTCAAGCTTGTTGGGGGTGGGTGAGGGGAGAGTATGGGCAGAAACTAGAACTTTACCTTAAAACGTCTTAATCTCCACTCCCTAGAGAGAAAGAGGGCAAGAGGGGATATGATTGAGGTTTTCAAATGGGTAAAAGGAATGAATAAGGGAAACATTGATGAGGTTTTAGAAATTAGTAGTCAGGATAGGACACGTGGAAATGGGTACAAACCTAGGTAGATATTGGTTCACTAACAGAGTAGTGAACGATTGGAATAGGCTGGTTAGACACGTAGGAAGTGGTGAGTCAATAGGTAGCTTTAAAAGACGGTTGGATCAAAATATGGATAGGGATGACAGGTGGGATGGATACATATTGGAGATAAGGAACTGCCTCATGTAGGTCATCAACTGACTTTTTGCAGTCTCCTCAATTCTTATATTCTTATGTTCTTAAAAAAGAGTTTTTAGATTCGCCACAATATATTTTCTTTGGTAATTCTCAACATTATTATATCTTCCTTCAGGTCACACCATGCAAGGTGTAGTGACATCCAGACTGAGCCCGGTGTTGCAAGGCAGCTGTCACCATTGTCACCTCTGTACCTCATCTCAAGCCTATAAAATTGTGCCCAAGAATTTAAAAGGAAGAAGTAAAAGCTCCCAAGACTGGTTAACAAGACAGCTAAATGACCCTTATGTCAAATTAGCAAAACAACACCAGTTTAGGTAAATATTAATTACGTTATTATAATAATGGAGTAATGATTTAGATGAAATTTAGATGAAGGAATAATAATGATGATAATAATTTCATTCCACCCGAAGCTATAGGCATAACTATGTTATGCTCACATAAAAGTATAATATATTTAGAAACTCGGAAGGTAACAAAGAATACAATAACCTAATATAAAACAAAAATAAATAATCCTAATACATTTTCATAGATCGCAATATAAAACAAAATAATCATCCTAGTACATTTACAGAGCTCGCAGTGCCTTCAAGCTGCTGGAGATTGACCAGCGGCATAATATACTCCAGCCAGGACAGGTTGTGGTGGAGTGTGGTGCTGCCCCGGGAGCCTGGACGCAAGTGGCTGTGGCGGGAGTAAACAGTCTTCCTAAAGGTAAAATATGTTCCCTTATGCACACTTTCTAGTAGGTTAAGGTGAAGTAGGGAAGGGAAAAATGTGTTCTTCTTGTGCAGTCTTTCCAGTAAGTTAAGATGAAGTAGAGATTAAAGTATTTTGAAAATCTGTGTATATAAGACAAGTGTAATATAATGTTTAAAGTGAAGGAGGAAGATGTTTGGTAAGGTTGTCCCACTTAGGTGATATTTAAGACACTAGGTTGTAATATATATGATTTTATAAGTGACTATGTACTTCCTTGATAGAATTTTCCCCCATCACACACACACACACACACACACTCACTCCAGTCCTCTCACTCTCTCTCCCAGCCTTATCCTCTAAAACAATCCTTAGCTTGAGAATATAGAATTAACAAAGAGAAATGAATATATAAACAATGGGGTGGTGATGATTTTTAGCTTAAGAATAGAGAATTAATGAAAAGAAATATAAAATAAAATCAACAACGGTATTAATGATATAGTTTTCTCCTCTCAAGAAATAATAAATAATGATAATAAATAATAGAATAAAGTATTAATGCCATATTTTTCTCTCCTCTCACAGTTAAGAACAAGAGTCAAGGGATGGTGATAGGAATAGACTTACAGGCAATGCATCCTCTCCCTGGTGCTACTCTGCTAGGCGGGAAGGACTTCACCTCAACACAAACACAGATGAAAATACTTGAACTTCTTGATGGCAGAAAGGTGAGTTTATTTTATTTTTATTTATTTTATTTAATCCTTATTATGAATTATTTTCTTATATACATTAAAAGGGTAGTGGCTAAAGGAGTGAGGTTTATCAATTCATATTATAATTATCATCATTATAATTATCATAGTATCCAGCTTATTTGTCCTTTTATTTATTTATTTATTTATTTATTTCATTGGCTTTATTTCACCTCAACACAAATACAAGACACTATCATTATCATCATCATCATTATAATTATCATAGTACCTAGCTTAATTTCCCCTTTTATTTCTAGGTTAATGTGGTGTTGTCAGACATGGCTCCCAAAGCATCAGGAATCAAGGAAATGGATCATGAGAATATTGTCAACTTGGCTTATGCTGCTCTCGGATTTGCTACTCAAAACACAGTGGAGGGAGGCAGCTTCCTATGCAAGGTAAGGTTTAAGTATTGAAATAGTCTTGATTTTGAAATATTTGACTGTGTTGTAAGTTGATTTCTACTTGATAATGCTTTGAAAGGCAGGAATAAAAGCTTAGATAGTGAGAAAAAAAAATTTATTATAAAATATTTTTTTCTGTGTTATTTATTTAATTTCTATTTGATCATCTTTAGAAAGGTAAAAATGAAAGCTAGTAGTCATTATTTTTTTTATGATAAACGATTATGTAGACATCAAGAAATACTAATAATTTTACACACCTCTAATTCTAAATAGATAAATTTCTTCCCTCGTTAGATAGACATCAAGAACTACTAATTATTTTACACACCTCAGAGTCTAACAATCAAATTTCTTCCCTCCTTAGATATGGGAAGGATTCTTAACACAGCAGCTGATCAGTGACATGAAAAAATCCTTCAAAACAGTGAAGGTTGTCAAGCCGGCATCAAGTAGAGGAGACTCATCAGAAAGCTTCTTACTCGGGAAAGAACTAATGCAGGAGTCAACTACATGATATAGGTACACTTAGCATACCATAGTGTAGTGTAACATAACATAGCTTTACACCTAATGGCCTAAGACAATGTGACATAATTATTACATGACGTGGTGTTGTTGTACAGTCCCCTGGAATCCCTGCGAGGCTCTCCCTAACCTTCACACTGATCGCAGGGAGAGTATACCAGGCTCTTCCTAACCAAATTACCGAATCAGGCGACATATGTCACCTCCTTTTTCATGGGATCTGTCATTGGCTGACCTCCAGTGACCCGTCCTTCATCTTAATCCTCAAAGCTAGGTCAACAACAATATTGTTATTTTGTTGTGCTGTGGAGCATATTTACTTTTGGTGTTCTAGTGGAAGTTCTATGAGTGGTAGTGGTGGAAAGCGTGGTGGAAACTGTGGTGAAAAACGTGGTGGACGAGAGAAGCGTGGTTATCACAAAGGGGTGAAGCTTAGGAAATATACACTCCAGGAAAAGAAAGAAATGGTTCAGATGATGAACAGTGATGCAAGAACATGTGACATTATGCATAAGTTTAACTGTCCTGAATCAACAGTAGCCACTACTCCCCACCACTGCCAGGCTACTCAAGCCAGTCACGATTCTCATAACGTAAGTGGAATAATATTTGAACCTTTATTAATAGTCAGAAAGTGTTCAATCTTATTTATTATCATACAGATTATGCATAACCTTGTATGTGTGAATTTTTGGCAAAATATTTTGTATTCTTGGAGGGTTAATGGGAGTTATAAGAAGCTTATGTACCATACCTAAGAACCAATTATACTATTTACATGTATTTCAATATTGTTCATTTCGCGATTTTTCATCTTGCGGCCGATAGTCCAGTAGCAATTATGTGCGAGATGACCGTTCTTACTGTACTTAATAAGTTGTGGTCTGAGAGGTTGAACTGTGATCTTTCTTCATCAATCTTCATATGACTAAATTTACTATACATGGTCTGGTTAATTAATATGAAGTCTATTGAACTTTTAAATCCTCTATTTTCCCATGTAATTTCACCACTGCATCGAGGATCTCCATTTAGTAGTATTAAGTTTTTATCAGTGATCCAATGTAATACTTTTTCTCCATTCATATTGACTTCCTGTGGTCCCAGAAATCCCACATGTCCATTAAAATCTCCAAGTATTATAACAGGTTGATTTTTATTTAGTATTGTGTTGATTTCTTTCTGAATGATATTGTTCCTGACGCTATCACTGCTTGATAAATATGCAAGAATGAAGGTCTTTATGTACAGTACTAATCTTTTCTATGGTTTTACTTTTGCTCTTTCTCATCATTATAGTTAATCCTCCTTCTTTTCTATCATCAATGTGTCTATGTTTTCTTTTGTATCTTCTTTTTATCATAAAGTCTGTTTCTCCTGACTCCCTTCTTGCTCTCAGCTCTTCTCTCAGCTTATAATTCTCCTGCCTTTCCTTTTTTGTTAAGTCTGGCACAATCCTTAATTTCTTAATGTTTTCATTTTCCATTTCCCATAACTTTTTCCCCTTCTTAATGATGTCCCATTTCAATCGAGTGTCAGTCATCTTAACTAGAAGAGGTCGGGGGCGAGCATGTGTGCTGCCCTCCTTTTCTTCATTCTGTGGATTGTGTCCGCTTATCCTTCTTACTTCTACAACATTTCTGTTTGTTGCTTCTACTCCTATTTTTTGAAATATCTCATCACAAAATTTCAATTCACTGTCTACTCTTTCTTGTCTAGATTCATATCTTTTTTCTTCTACATTAAAAATAATCTAATTACTTTTCTTTTCCTCTTTTTCTCTTCTTTCATCTAAATCCTCATATACTTCTTGGATAATTTTTTGATTTATTTGTTTCTTTAAGCCATCAACTTTATTTACTGTATTTTTAAGTTGTTCCTGCAATTCTTCTAATCTTTTTATCTTGTTATGTTTACATCCGACAAGGACATCTTGGATGTGTGCAGTTGTTGTTGTTGTTGTTTAGGGCTGTGACAATCTATTAGATCCTGCTCAACCTGGTGGTGTCCTGCGAGGTGATCACAGGCGTGGTAGCTGACCGGCCTTCCTGAGGGCAGCGCGGGTGAGGCGGATGACAGCAGATTGTCGTGAAGGATGCACGCCCACCGCCCCCAGCAGGGTGGGCAGGTCCAAGGTAATGATGTTTAGGGTGAGAAATTGGCTTCTTAGAAATATTCAGTGGGAATACACAAAGCTATCTTGTTCTTCTTGGGAATTTGATGGGGCCGTACAGGTAACACAAACCCAAGAAAAAGTGTATATGTATGTTTTCACCCTTACACACACACACACACACACACACACACACACACACACACACACACACACACTTCACAAGTAATAGTAATAGTAGTAGTAGTAGTGGTAGCAGTAGTAGAGGATATATAAAAATTCATAACAATTCATAATTTCTTTACATAACTTTTAGAACACACACACACACACACACACACACACACACACACACACACACACACACACACAACTGTAGTAGTATGTAGTATAGTAATTATAGTAGTAGTAGTAGATTGAGTTGGGAATGTCTCTCTCTCTCTCTCTCTCTCTCTCTCTCTCTCTCTCTCTCTCTCTCTCTGAGCATTACTAACCTGAGAGAGAAATAGCTTTAATTTGTGTGCGTGTATGTGTGTGTGTTAAAGTGAATACACATACGCACACATATATGTACTTACATACATACAGAGTAAGGAACAGTATGCGAAAGGGAGAGGGGGCGAGGGGGAGGGGGAGGGGGAGGGTCTATACTTCCTTCAATGACGCAATTCTTCAATACTTAGATACTTAATCCAATAACAGCATTTACCTGTTAGATACTTTAATACTTCAATACTTCAATGACAATACTCCATAAGACAGGCAAGGGAGGCGGAGCTAGGGGAAGGAGGCGGAGCTACACTTCCTCAATTATCACGGTGACGTAACATTTCTCCCCCAGTTCCTCTTCCACCTCCAAGGTTAAGGTAGACACAACCAGAGCCGTCGTGTGTGGATCAGACTACTACTACTACTACTACTATTACTACTACTTCTACAATGACTGTGTTAGATAAAATTGGAGATAATGTAGTGAAAACGGCGGAGACGAAAAGTGTGAGTTTTGAACAAAGTTGGTGTTGCTATGAGAATATTTTATCGTTTGTACCTAATAACCTTTTAATCTTTGGGTTATATTGGGTTTACCAACGTGTCTATATATCATGACTTAGTTTGTGAAGTGTGAGGTATATTAAGTCATCTATGTCCTTTTGTTAAACTGTTTCTTTGATGAAAATACGGTAAAGAATAAGGTAAGAATAAGGTCTTCTGCCATTTCTTTTCTCTCTCCTTCCCTGAAGGTTTTTATAATATTGAACTTGTAGGTTATATAAGGTTACTGGAATAGGGATGAAATTACAGTTTTTCGGTTAGTAACATTATATATTGGAACCATATACTTAACTGTTATATATTATGTTATTACTCTCATTAATCTTTGAACAATACCTAATGTCTTATTTCATAGCATTTAAAAGACATATATATATATATATATATATATATATATATATATATATATATATATATATATATATATATATATATACACAGAGGAAGGGCTCATTAAATATAAATATACTTAACTCATATATGACGTCATTACTTACTGTCATAAATATTTTGAACCTAACCTTCTTTTTTCATAGTATTAGAGAGACATACATACATACAGAGGAAGTAATCTTGAAATAAAAATAAAGTAAATTAATATTACCAAAAGATTAATTATACCTTAAAAAAAAAAGATATTACCCCTACAAACCAACAAAATAATTAGAAATACAATGATTATCCCCACAACAGGAGGTGAAAATGAGTACCTTCTGGTCGGATGGCGGATGTGTTCTGTTCTTCATGCGACGCTTTGGATGAATGTTCTGCCGGGTGGCTGCCAAGGAGCTAAGTGTCCTGGCACCCCACCTGGCCAAGGCTAATGTTCGCCTCATTGGTATTGGCCTTGAAGAACTGGGCGTACAGGAGTTCATGGAAGGAAAATTCTTCGATGGAGGTGAGTTTTGTGTAGTTGCCGAGACAGGATTGTGTACTTACCTTACTTACCTCCTCATTAGAACATTGCTTTTTTAGTTGATTTTTTACCAATTAGGAATATTTCTAGAGGGAACGAGGGATTATAAACTACAAATAGATTAATGTTTATGTGTAAGTATGAATGGGAACCTTACTCTTACAAGGCTATTTTTTCCTATGAATTGTCATGGTTTTAACTTTCAGAATTGTATATTGACACTGACAAGAAAAGTTACAAAGCTTTGAATTTCAAGAGACTTGGCTTGCTGAACATGGTTCCGGCTCTCATCGCTAAGGTGGCTCGTAATGCTATACGAAAGGTGATTTATATTATTATTATTATTATTATTTTCTTTTTTTATTATTATCATCATTAATATTCCCTGTAGCTACCAAAAGGGAAGGAGTGAGGGGTCTAGGTACCCGTCCTATGTATTCTATTTTATCATAAATTCATAGTGCAATGATAATAGTAACATTTTTCTTCTCTTAGCTTTTCCTACAAATAGTCAGTAAATGTTGTTGATTTTCTGTCATATATAAATCTTACTTTGTAGAGATTTTTTTAAAGTGGTATTGAATTTTATATCTATCATGCAAATGTGTGTTTGAGTGTATTTGTACAGATGCATTCATCTATTTATTGTTATGAGGAGGAAGAAAAGAGGAATGAAAGGAGGCTTACAACTATGAAAGAAGACTTAAAACTATGAAAGAAGGCTTATAGCTATCTTTTCTTGCAGGGAAAAGCATGGAAGGTTGGTGGAGACATGAAGGGAGATGGATTTCAGAATGGTGGACTGCTTGTTGTAGGTCCCAAAGGAGGGAAAGTTCTGTTTGAGTTCAGGCAAGATAATCCGGCTGACCATGCAGATAATATAGATATTCTAAAAGTAAGTATTGATGGAGTTTTATTTTATTCTTCTCCTTTTCTTCCCTCTCTAACCCTTCCTCTTCCTCCTTCTCCTCTTCTTCCTTAAGCCAGAATGGTGTGCAGATAATTCAGATATTTTAAAAGTAAGTATTGAAGGTAGAATAAGGAAATTTTATTTTCTTTGTATAACTCCTATATATGTAATTGCTTTGTATTATCTGATAAGAAAAGATTACTACCAACTGCCTCACTTAAGTATGAAAAAATTGAGTTTTGGATAAATATGTTATCTAATTTTTATATATAATTGAAATATTCTCTTCAGGCACTGGCTATAGAGATTCCAGCAGATTATTTTACTAACCTTTAACACTATATTATCTGATAGGAAAAGATTACCACTTGCCTCACTTAAGTATACAAAAAATAGAGTCACGGATAAATATGTTGTATAATTTTTACGTATAATTAATATTCTCTTCAGGCATTGGGTCTGGAGGTTCCGGCAGACTTGAAAGAAGCGACCGCAGTTGACGAATCTGTGAAAGTAACTGATCAAGAATGTGAGGAAGCATGTGCAATGCCTCAGAAGAAATAGTTATGTAAAGATGAGTTGTAGATTGTGAGTTATAAGCTGTATTAAGTTACCAAAGAGGAAGGAAAAGTTTTAGTCTCAAAGTTTGTTTTAAAGACATGAAATAGCTTCTTTTTTTTTTTTAGTTATGTTTAGTCATTGTTTGTAAATCAATGTGAAGGTGATTTGAAGGTTGTGAGTTGTATTAAGTTACCAAAGAGGAAGGAAATGTTTTGTTGGAGTTGCGCTTATGGATTGTATTCAAGTTTGTTAAAGACTTATGTTTTAGTTATGTTTAGTTATTGTTTGTGATTTTTTCTCAGGTTTGTTTCAAAGAGGTTGTGTTAAAATGGCTGCTTGATAATTGTTAACTATTATATACTTTTTATTGTTGTTATGAAATATGTATTTTTATCATTCATAGCAGTCTAGGGTATTTTGCACCAATTGCACAAAATTTAACACAAATCAATTAATTTTAGCCAAATACATTTTTCATCATAAGATATTTGATTACCATCTGGCTATATAGGTTTTGAGTTGACAGTCATATTGGTTTGTTCTCTATATCTGTTCAATGTTTTGCTTACTTTCAATGTGAAGTAAATTTTGTTATTGTGGAAAATATGTTGCCAATTAGTGATATCGATGGAGCCTTAACAGTTTGTGTAATTGTGTAATCTGTAATCTGTCCAGAACTGATGCCTATTTAGAACATTAGTAGTTATTGCACAATTCTTAAAGGTAATGAATTTCTATTATTATATAGCATATGTAGATTTTGTATGAATAACACACATTATACATTATCCCTACAGAAGCATTATTCATTTTGAGGATGAATTTATTTAGTGTATTTCACCTTAAATGTGTGTGGGAATGTGTTTCAAATCTATGCAGTGTGATATGACTTTCATCAGATGCTAATATTCACTTGTGCAAATTGACTTATTGTCATGAAGCCTCGTTTTGAAATACTTCGGTAAAGGACGAGGTGGAAACTAGATTGAAGTGAGTGTGTACAAGTAATATTAACTGTGTAACGATTATCATTAAAAAATATAAAAAAAATATCTTGTTCTCTTTTAGGGTTTCACAAAGCAAATTAAGGAAGAAATCCATATATTAATTGTGGAGTGAGGTTGAAAGCAAGAAATACCGTTTAGCGTTTAGGTTGAAATGATTACTTTCATGTTGTTGAATTAGGTTTATAAGACTTACCTACATATAGACTTTCTAAGATTAAATCCAAATAATCTTTTAAATTAGCAGGATTCAAAGTGAAATATATAATTGTTGTTTATTAGTGTATTAACCTTAACATAATTTCATTCTATCTCTGGATATTAAACTCTCACTGAATCATTATAACTCATTAGAAAATTGCTCTGCCATTACAAATCTGCTTGACTCAAATTATTGAAATTATTTACATTGTCAAAACCATTAATATTATTACACTAACTAAGTAAATGTTTAAACAGATTAATATGCATTGCTAATCAGCTTCTTAGTATACATATTAAACTTTGTGTGATAATTTGTATGCAAGTAAAAATTCATGAATGGGAGGAGAAAATAATTTAATGTTTGCCTGAATCAAAAACATGTATTTATCTTCATCTTTTTTACAAGAGCAAACAGAAATAGGTAAAAAAAATTCCCGCTTGTCACCAGAACCTGTATTCTAGGACCTAATTGTATACTAGGTAAATACATGGGTTTTATTTAGGCTATCATCATATTTTCTCCCATTTATGAAGTTTTACGTAATGATAAAAAGTGTTTGCAAGACTAATAGTATTTGATTATGAAACATTTGAGGAAAGTGAATGTAAGTCAGTGATGTGTTTCTGACTACACTGTACACACCAGTTTGCTGGAACACTCTCTTCAACACTGGTAAACTCTTTAACTCTCTTCCTTTATCTGTTTATCCACCTGTCTATGACTTAAACTCTTTCAAAGGAGGAGTATCAAGACACCTTTCATACTAAACTAGACCTCCAACCTTTGCTTCTATCTCTCCCACTGTTCTCTTTACAAGGTGTGGCGATTTTTTTTAACATATTTTTGTTGTCCCTTAGCCAGTACCCTTTTAATGTAGAAAAAAACTAACCCTGATATGTTGTATTGATATAAAGACTTTTGCCTAAGCATCCTCTGTGCTTGAGTAATCTTTCCTCTCAGGTACTTTGATGTCCTTTACCAGTTCTCAAATTGATCAACTCTCCTCTTGGTGTTACCTTTACGCACCTCTCGGAGAGTCTTGTACTTGGTGTTGCCGTCGTTAATGTTGCGTTTGTAGATCCGGTCCAAGGTTGTCATCTCCGCAGGTATGAGTTCTGATTGCAGGGATAACTTGACTCTCTGTGGTGATATTAAGGTAAGTGTTTAGTAAGTGTAATGGGTGAATGCTTTATATAAATGAAAATTTTGATAACTATTTAAAACTTTTTGATATAACATAAATGAGAAGCTAGACTGAAATAGCCAATCTCAACTCAGCAAAGAATGATTTAAAACCAATATTAATTTTCCTTCAGTTAAGCTTATTGGGGAGTGAATGCAAGATTATAAATACTATACATTACTCTAACTGCTTAATTAAAAGTGATAAAACATGATAATCTATTAATTAACTATACATTAAACCAGATGAACATAACACATCAATACCTCAAGAAGATCCATCCTTTTAACACTTGATGCTTCCCTGTTGTATATATCCTCAATAGGTGGTGGTCCTGGCGTGGCACTCCTTGAGGATCCAGAACTCCTCTCTACTACATCCCCATTGTGAGAACTCTGCTGGTAGGCGGCTGAGATCTTACTGACTTCTGGCCTTGTGTGATCTGCTTCCTCCTCTGATGATGATGAGGAGGAGGAGGAGGAGGAGGAGGATGCCTTACGTACTGTAGAGGCAGCATGAAGAAGGGCTACTGTTGCCTCTTCCTCCTTGCGACGTGCCTCCATCACTTCCTCCTGTAGTGATGTTATGAGGTATATTAAGCTATTCATGTGATGTGTTTTTTTCCTTCAAGTGTGTGATATATATATAAATAGTATTATAACTCTATTGTGACATACTATATTATAAAGCTTTACACACCTGTGAGAAAATCATTAGGAGTGAGTGAGAGTTTAAATACAGTTATTATCATTGTGTAATGTGTTTTATCCTTATGTAACACCAAGTAATGTCTTATAACACTTTATTTTCCATACCTGCAACTTCTTGGCTTCTTCATCCTTCTCGTTGACCTCATCTCGGATACGTTGAACTTCCTCCTGCTTCAAGCGAATCTCTTCTTCCATCCTTGCCTTCTCCTCTGCTTCCAACTCCTTTGCTTCCTGTAGACGGAGCATCATAACCTGTAGCTCCTTCTGCTTCTCCTCCAGCTCGTCCTTGGCCATCTGTAAGTCAAGGAGTTGTTTTTCCAAGCGACGGATTGTGTTTTGTGCTTCGTCAAGTTCTTTCCGTCGCTCCATCGCTTCCATGTTCATATTTCTAAGACGTTCCTCATATTCCTTCTGTCGCTTTTCTGCTTGTTCTCGCAAGGAGGTTTCACGGACTAGTTTCTCCCTGTTGGATATTTTCATTATAATTCAAGTAAACATTAATAATAGTTGTATTTATGTATGTGACTTATTCATTACATTATGATAGATAGACCTACGTAGCCAGCATCTTAGCGGCCTTCTCCTCTCGTGCTTGCATCTTCATCTGCTGGACCTCAATAGTGTCTGCTTTACGGCGGCGGACGTACATGTCATGGTTCCCCATACACAGTGCAAGGATAGTCTTGTTCACTCTCACGTGGGAAGCAATGAAAACAAAGTCCGGGGATTTCTTGTCTGTTGGTTTGATGATGAAATTCTTGTTATGGAAGGTAATGTTTCGGATCTCAGACCAAGGGAAGCCGATCTTAGGAGTCAGTCTGTTAAATAAAAAATAAAAAAAATGATAAAAAATAAATAAAATAAAAAATTTATAAAAATAAATAAAATATATCGAATAGAATAAAAACAATGAAAATAAAATTTTTAAAGTGTAATGATTCTACAGGTAATAGTAATATGATATATATATATATATATATATATATATATATATATATATATATATATATATATATATATATATAGAGAGAGAGAGAGAGAGAGAGAGAGAGAGAGAATACTTACTTGTCTTTTGGGTCATAAACATTGATTCCCAAAGCATCAATTCCGAGAGAGACTTTTGTTCCCTTCTTGTTCGTGATGTCAAAGTAATTCACTCCATACATGTCCAAATCTTGTGCCAACTTCATGTACTCCATCATGGCGTCTTCTCTGCAAGGGAAAAGAGAGGAAAAATTATTATATATAACTAAAAACTATTATATTTATTTTCTCTAACTATTATGTTTATTTTCTAGCTATTATATATATTTTTTTGTCTGACTCACCTCAAGATACCTCTGTGCTCCTTATGCCACTTGGTAATCTTCTCCTCCCATGAATCCCTCGTAAGGTTATGTTGATCCATTACCCTTTGAGGCAGGAGACGATCATTAGCCAGATAACCGAGCTTATGATAGTCCGGCACGTAGTCACCGTACTTGGTTTGGACGGCGTAGGAGGCGAGGAGGACAGCGGCGTCAGGTGGGCAGTATACCTCGTCACTAAGGATGGCATTCTTCACTTGCAGATAAAACATTCGCTGCAAAGGTAATGGAGGTTTAGTGAGAGAGAGAGAGAGAGAGAGAGAGAGAAGCTTACTGAAACACTTGGGTTCATAAAAGCAGTTTGGATATTATAAAGTTAACTTAAGTAATCGCAACAAGAGAATATAATTTATAAAAGAAATAGAAGGATATCGTATAGAAATAACAACATATTTCCTCTCACACACATAGACACACAGACAGACATGTAGGGAATGAAAGAGGAAACTTGAATCAATTGTCTTGAATACCATTGAACAGCTAGTTAATCACTCCTCTCCCCCAACACACACACACACACACACACACGCACACATGTGAAGAAGGCAGGAGGAGCAGTCTGTAGTCATATGCTTAGTATAACAGACGTGAAGCACATCTTAAATCGCTCACCAGTGTAATATCCTGAATTATTTCGCTGACATCCTCAGGGTAGAACTTCGCTCTGAACTTGAATTGCAGAGTATCTTCATGCTTCTTCCCAACTTGCTGTAAAACCTGAAGGCAAGTATTAATGTGGTTAAGTTGTAATGGCGTCGTAGCAGCTCTCTTAAAATGGTGGAAGGGTGATAATTTCTAATGTATAAAAAAAACTGTTAGTAAGTTTTTAATGAATCTTACGTATTGTTGGATGTTATTGAAATACTGTCAGTACACGTTTAGGAATTAGTGAAGGACCTATAGTGAATTTTATTTTGTTTTGTTTAATGAAGTGATGTAACGAGGACAACCAGATATCGTTAATGAAGATTAGAACAAGAATTACTAGTGGACTGATGGAATAAATAGCTGTTTTGATATATCTACTCTCTTAATTGGGTGAGTTGTTGCATTTGTGATATTTTTACCATTATTTGCATTCTCTCTCTCTCTCTCTCTCTCTCTCTCTCTCTCTCTCTCTCTCTCTCTCTCTCTCTCTCTCTCTCTCTCTCTCTCTCTCTCTCTCTCTCTGTACCTTCTTGTTGAGCACCAGCCATGTTGTAAATCCTTTCTTATCCACGAATTGCAATCCAAAATACCAAATCTCACGGAGTCCAATCGTCCTTACTACCTGATCGAACAATTGCTTTCCGGTTGTAGAGGATTGGATGGCGAATTCCAGCTCCGCATCCATAGACGTAATTCGCACACTGATCTGAAAGTGGATGGAGATGAAGGGAGATGATGTAGTTAGGGATTGCTAATGTTTATAGTGATTTAGTTAGATGTAAAAAGGGAAAAAGAAGAGCGATTAAGAAAGTAAAACAAAATAAGAGGTGTTGGAATTTTAAAAAGATGTAGATTGATATATGAATTGATTTGATGTTATAATTGTTTGTATTTCGTTTATATGATTTACGTTGTCTTAACACACACACACACACACACACACACACACACACACACACACACACACACACACACACACACACACACACACACACACAGGAAGTGACTATATATTATTCAAGTCTGATTAAAAATTTTTGACATTCCTTCAACTTTCTTGAACTTTTATCATTAATCTTATTACTTGCATAGATAACTTAACACATTCCCGGAAATTTAAGTCTTACACACACACACACACACACACACACACACACACACACACACACACACACACACACACACACACACACACACACACACATTCCATACGTTATCTCCTTAAATACTCTAGCTGTCCGTCTATTTTTTTCTTGTATTTCTTCCTCTAACATTAACACAATACTGAAATTTAACTTAGCTAAATAGTTATTAATATATGCTTAATTAACATGAACAATAAGAGGAGGAGGAGGAGGAGGAGGAGGAGGAGGGCAATAAATAAATCAGGTTACGAGGAATTTTCAAGCGTAAACATATTGAGAGAAAAAAATGTTGATAGGACACAGGTGTTTCAAAAAAATTAAGACCGATTCATTCGACATTTCACTCCTTGCGTATGTGTGTGTGTGTGTGTGTGTGTGTGTGTGTGTGTGTGTGTGTGTGTGTGTGTGTGTGTGTGTGTGTGTGTGTGTGTGTGTGTGTGTGTGTGTGTGTGTTTGAAATGTGAAGCTTTGACACGCAATCCTCGTTAGTTAATCATCGACATCGTTTCACATTCATTGAGCGAAGTGACATTTCCACCTTCCTCCTGTTATCAGTAGCCGGTACAACCTTTATCTTATCTATGACGGTGAGGGAGGGAGGGAGGGAGGGAGGGAGGGTAGTAAAGATCGAGTGAGTTATCCATGTTTGGTTACGTTATGTTTCTATAGACGGAGTGAACATTTTTATCTTACGTTTGAATATAGTTGTGTGTATGTGTGTATTATTTTGTTTAGTAATCTGAGTTAGGGAAAATATATATATTTTTAGTTTGCATTGATTGTAAGAAAATTTCAGGGGTGAATGAAGCTATAATCTCGATTCGGAAGGACGTCGCTAGGGGCCTGACATCGCTTGCCAGGAAGTAATGTTAGTGACAGTAGTAATAGGCTAGTCTAATCTAATTCCACGCATTTATTTATTTATTTTTACTTATATTGCATGGTTGGCCTTCCTCTCCTGCCAGTCGTGGCTGGTGGGAGAATCCCTCACCCTTACTATCCTGTATCCTTCACCCCAGATTAGATAGTGTAGTCTAGTTTATCACAAACAGCCTCGTAAGGGCCAGTAGGCCTGTTGCTGTTTGTTCTTCCTATGTGTTCCTATAATTAATTGATGGAATTTGGCGTAATATTATATACCATCTCTCTCTCTCTCTCTCTCTCTCTCTCTCTCTCTCTCTCTCTCTCTCTCTCTCTCTCTCTCTCTCTCTCTCTCTCTCTCTCTCTCTCTCTCTCTCTCTCTCTCATACTATATGACCCCATTAACTTATCAATTCCTCCTGATTACTACTATTCCTAAAATCGTGTCATACTTTATAAAACTAATTAAATTATTTTGATTAACTAATTTTCTATTGACTAAGAAAATAATGGAAGGAGATCAACAATAACTGTCTCATATTTTTGTATATTAAGAAAAGTTTAGTTTAATAAGTTATAAAATCAACCTTATTAGTCATGTACTTATATAGCGATAATAACCATCTTTCTTTGCTTATCATGCGTTCAGTTCTTCTCTTGACCTGCTTCTGTTTCATCTAAGTTATATAATAAAAAATCAATTAAGATCATATATATATACTAACAGCCATTACTTACGTACCCTCACCCTCCTCCTGTCACTTAAATTATTAGAGAAAATATAGAAAATATACAAAACCGGTAATTTATACGAAACTTGATCTGGAATGAGAAGTTTCTTGTCTATTTTGCGTATAAACATTAGCAAAGACAAAATATAACGAGATAGATAGATAGTTAAATAGAT
>JAXIVD010001304.1:2500-27500 GCA_036785275.1 Cancer borealis | reverse complement strand
ATGAATGTTGTCAGTGTGATAAAAACAAATGTGGTTTTAGTGATATTGTGTGAAATGGAAGTTAATCTATGTACAATTTTACGCCCTCTTTCTCTCTCTCTCTCTCTCTCTCTCTCTCTCTCTCTCTCTCTCTCTCTCTCTCTCTCTCTCTCTCTCTCTCTCTCTCTCTCTCTCTCTCTCTCTCTCTCTCTCGTACACACACACACACACACACACACACACACACACACACACACACACACACACACACACACACACACGTAAATATATCACACATACACCAATAGTTCATAAGATATAGTACACAAATAACATAAATTTCAGTAGTCCATTAGTAACCTTATATAATTAGGGCATTGAGTTTTACATTTACTCTTGATAAGGTCGTGAGAAATGAGACCACTTACTTCTATTGCATTAATACTGACTCATCATTTCGAAGCGAATGGTAGAATGATATAACGGAGAAAGAAATAATGTAAAATCTATCTCCTTCTATATAACCTTTCATATACACTATTGTTAACTATGTTTTCTTTACAGTAGAGTACCATTAGTTATCATGAACATTTATATAACTCAATGCAAGTCTGTGATGTTGAAATTTCTCAGTAATCTATGTTATTAAGTGTTCATTAACTATTGTGAAAGGAAGGAAGGTTACGTATTTTTACAATGGAAAGGTTTATATTCTAATTTTCTGTGAGATTCGAAAAGGCAGACTAATATATTGTTTTCAGAATAGGAGTGGCAGGGAAGATGGATGAAATGTAGGCTTGTCAGTACTTTATTATACTAGTTAAATATTTTTATATAAACGAGGTGGTGGGAGCTACGCCGTCTTATTAATACTTTTTTCCGTCAATTTTTACAGTTTTATTATTCTCATTGAGTCTTTCTTTTCCGTGTGAATCAGTCGGTCAGTCAGTCAGACATGATCATCTTCACAGGGTAAGATTGTCGTCAACCTTAATTTTAGTTAAATCACAATGCCTAGTGGATGATATGAAATTATTCGAAGTAAATGGCTAGCTTGTACGTAAATAAAACAAAACCAAATATCTTAAATGATAACAAATAATAAATTGTTGATTGAAATAACTAATTATGAATCGTCGATTTAACTGCTGCTTGTGTGTGACGACGCGCTCTCCAGAAAGTGTCGTTTATCAAAAAGTAGACGGTAACAGCGCTAGTGTGACGGCTCCTTTACCCTATGAAGACGATCATGTCCGTCTGACTGATGCAGACGTAGAAGAAAGACGGAACGAGAACAAAAGGTCAAAACCATTAACATTGACGGAAAAAGTGTTAGTGTGACGCCGCATTATTAGAAGCTGGACGCTAAGGAAATATTGAAGGTATTTGTGGGTGCATTTTCCGTTCTGCTCAATCACGATGCAAAATAACTAAGGGGAATAGACACTTTACAGGTTATAATAGCATTGAAACCTGATTTGATGCATCATAACTTAAATACAAATCCACAATATAGATTTTAATTATCAGCGTCCTTACAATAGGGAAGAAAACATGAAAAATTCACTCCTGCCATAATTCGCTTCGTGACTTTCAAACACTAAATTATTTCGCCAACTCACCGTAAATGGAATGACGTCCTTTTTTCTCTATTTTCTTTCAACACCAGCACTATAAAACAAAATCCTCTTTTCTGGGACTATTTTCTGCCCAATAAGTAATATAATAAGTTATTTCAGATGTGTTGTTGCGTGCGTGCCATCGCCTGGACAGACCTCGCGCGTGTACAGACCGGGAGGTAGAAGAGCGGTGTGGCAGCTAGATAATGGTGAGTGCCAAGTAGTGCCAAGTATCCATAGCGTTATGTGGCACTGATAAGGGATTTTCTACCTAGCAAACGGGTATTGTAATGTATATGAGGTATCTGATATTGATGTGATTTTCTGGTATTGTCGATTCTGGTTTTTCTAGGAATAATATCAGTGCGTTAAGATCTCAGTATAGATCGTTTTCATTTCCATTATGAAACTTATAATAAAGGAATAGTCATGATTAAATAGTGAAATTCATATTATGTTTTCTGAGAGAGAGAGAGAGAGAGAGAGAGAGAGAGAGAGAGAGAGAGAGAGAGAGAGAGAGAGAGAGAGCGCAAGAGAGTAGTTCTAATTCAAAGCCAAACCGTCACGATATTCAGTGACAAATAACTAACTGATAACTAACACTTTACAATACTACAATTTACCTTATCTTGCTGCAAGCTCGCACTGCAACAAGTGGCTACCTCGCTACATCAAGGAACATACTTTCACTTACACTTCTTAATAAAGTGGAAAAAGATGAATAAATAATCTTCCTGAACTAGGCATCTATAGACCATATATCACTGTCAGGGTGAACGAGAGAGCGATCGCTGCCCCTCGCACCCAGACAAGGATTGAACTCACAACCTTAAGTGGGATGGAAACTTTAGATAAATAAAATATTAATCTTCGTTTATAAAGGAGAATGATACAAGCTGAGATATCTTGTGGAAAGGGAAACTCGAAATAATAAATAAATAAAACCACTATTAGTTTTTGTTTGTAAAGGATGATAAAACAAGCATTGATATCTTTGAGTTTCTATTGCTGGTTGTTACATTGGTAAACAAACAATTCAAACTATCATTAAGTTGAATTGTAGATAATTATTTGTGTGTGAATCCCAGAACATTTTAAGAATCATAATAATTAATTTGTTCCTGCTTGTTATTGTATATATATAGAAAAAAAAGAATTGCAGTCCATTAGTCTGCATCAATGACTTTAAAAAAATGTTCTGGGTATAATATACAGTACACGGTATACACATTGTATAAACTATAAGGCAACTTTTTATTTATTTCAAACAATGTGAAAATCAGTCGGACATTATGAACTTTCTATTCCTATGACAGAAAGTGTGGAAATCTAACTATTATATTCTGAACAAGAACATAATTATTAAAGTTTGCTCAGTATAGTGAACTTGTTATATATTCAATAATTCAAAATAACATTATATCTTTCTTCTCCTTATAACCTTCTATTCTCCTTTCATTCTTCTTGGGAGTTTCTTAGGTAATAAACTTTTCAATACATTAACTTAAAAATGAAGTGTGCATTTTGTATTTATTTATTTCTAATGTATATTCACATTCTTCTCATCCATATTTTTTTCATCAACATTCCAGTAAAGTTCAGACTCGGGAAATAAAAAAACACGAAGAATCAAAGAGAAAATCAAATCATCCCTAAAAATAGACTTTGCAACTCATAAATTCCTTAAAAGATATAAGCACATATAGTTTTACCTTTTGCATTTCTTCGTTGCAATGAAATATAAAACAAACCACAGGATTCGGGTAAAAATTTGTGACCGCGCATAAACATTTACACTTCCTATTCAACTAATATCAATATAACGAGTAAAAAAATATAGATAACCGAGTCTAAATCATTTCCTTTCCTCAAACTATACATCCATCCGTGGAAACTCATTATTTAGCAGCAAAGAATTAAATCACAATGAGAGGTGGATTGTAACCTATCCGTGTACGGGTTTGTGTCTCCATCCTTCTATATAAAGTGTAATGCCACGGCCACGAACTGTATTTACCTAATTGTAAACACAGTAAATACATCTGTGTTAATTAATGCCCATCACAGCCTAAGGAGAACCATTATTCTGTGACTAATTAAGTTCATGGAGACTGTTGGAGATGTTAATTATCTACACAAGTTTGACAATTAATAAAAGTGATGATCTATGCTCGATACAGCACATAGTTATGAAACGACAAAATTCTCTGATACGTTACCCCATTGGGATAAAATATTCATGTATGCACGGGGACAGTATCACTATTTCATGGAGGGACACTTGTTATTTATATATATATATATATGATGGACAATGTTTGCAAAGTAGTGAGTGAGCAAATGTCAATAATGCCTGGCAGGTAGGTGAGAGGATAGGTTAGGTAGGCCATAGGGTAGGTCAGGTAGGTAGGTAAGGTAGCTACACTTTCACTAACAAGAGACAAGAGTGCATGTAAAGAATAGATGATTATGTCTTTTATAATAAACTTAATGCCACGTAACGTACAAAATGTAACAACTGTTAGTTTAGATGCTATTGAATGAAAATGAAGAGAGTTAGAAGGTGCTTTGGAGACATCAGACAAAGCTATGTAGTGATAAAACAATGAACATTGACCAAACTTCACTTGTACATTAGTTATCATTATATCAGACTAATTGCTAAGATGAGTGTGTTGAGTGTCCTATTAGAGGTTCAATTCCCTCTAACGGCTATTTCTTTACATCAATTTCTCGGTGTTTCAAATCAAAGTAAGAGTAATCACAATACGATAACTCCTCTTAAATTTAACAGCCGGAAGAAGCCTCTCACTGTTATGTTAGATTATTACTTTCTATTCTCTTGATTATTTTTCATTTTATATCAAGATTTAACATAATTGATGAGTGTTAATTATATGTATAGTTTACAATCTCTCACTGTTGTATTAGCCGGTCAAGACTCGTCACTCGCCATCGTGTATATAATTCATGAGTCTTTCGTATGATTTGTCTATATGTATATTTTCAAGGCTGCTTCCTCTATGTATACCTCTGAGACCATTTCCTGTATGTATACTTTAATGATTACTTGCAGCATGTATACATCCTTAGTATTTGCAGTGATGGTTTTCATTGGTAATAAAATCATGAAATTACTAATACTAAGTACATATATGAGACAAAAGAGGAAGGTTTTTATAAGGCTGATGGAAAAGTTATGGAAATTATGACTTTGGTTAAAACTCAATTCAAAGGCAAATATTCAAACAAAAAAAAAAACATTTAAAATTATGGTGAAAAAATTAATTCCGATACAGATAACATCAAAAAGATAGAATAAATAAACGATTACATACCTAAGAATAACACAAAAAGTAATAATGATCATACATTATGGAGAATGATATTAGTTAATGTGTGATCTCTCTAATTATTAATACATCTCATTTTAAATATTATCCCAAAGGCTGTAATTGTATCCATAATCATTTAATTTCAAAAACACACACATCCTCCCTTCCTTCCTCTCTCACATTACTGTACCCAAAAATCAAAACTGAATTACATTGTTTCACTATATTCCTTAAATGACTAGTATGGTTATGTATCAAATAGTATATAGAGAGAATATAGAAATAATCATTCTCGGTGTGACTTCTAACCTAACTTAACCTAACCATCAATAATTGTACTGTGAGGACATATCTTATTCCTCGTGAATTTATTATGTATATTTATTAATGAATGGAATGATTATGTGATGTATGTATGTATGTATGTATGTGTGTGTGTGTGTGTGTGTGTGTGTGTGTGTGTGTGTGTGTGTGTGTGTGTGTGTGTGTGTGTGTGTGTGTGTGTGTGTGTGTGTGTGATGTATGTTCTCCCCTTTCCTACACTATTAATTATCCATAGCGTGGAGGGAGTGATGAATGTATAGAATAAAAAGATTAATAAAAAAATAAAAATATATAAATTAAGAGCAAGATTGGAATACTTTTGTCATATGGAATCTTAACAATATCAATAACTTTTGACATTGATGATAAAGCCTAAACTTCATAAAATCACATGTAACAATTTCACACACAAAGTTGAAATCTAAATCATTACAAAATAAAACTTCACTAAAAGCACCTAAACTAATTTTCTGTTAGTTTTTACATCTGTCTTCCATTTTAAGTCTATATTATCTATTCCATAAACATTGTGATTCATATCATTTAGCTTTTCTTTAATATGGAAGAAATCCGTAAATCTTCTTGAATATTGAAAAAATCCGTCAGTTTTCTTGGATATAAAAAAATTTCCGTCAGTTTGTTCTCTATTCTTCGAGTTTTTAGAAGAGGTTAGTGTGAAGTATATAAGGTAGTATGCTAGTGTAGCTAAGTAAGTGTAAAGTGTAAAGTAATGACAGAATAGTGAATGTTTGACAGTGTAGTTAAGTGATGGGTGAATAAAGTGAATAAAATGAATGACATATGTGTGTGCTTAGTAGTATAATTGATGAGACACACAGTGAATGAATGAATGCAGCGTCAACTCAGGGTAGTGATGCAAGATGCTTCATAACGTCACTGTAATGAATCTTGCCCTTGCTGGCTTCCTCTGTGTCCAGGACTTGTACACCAGCGTCCCACCACCACACTGACCCTCCACTGTATGAAGAACTGTACCAGAAAACACAATATTCTCGGGTCAAACAATAGAAAGACAGTTAATATATATTCTCTGAGGCAGAATATATAAAAATAGGTCATTATTATGTTGTGAGAAAATGTAGATAGGAAAGAATATATAAAGATTAAAAAATAATTATATAGCAAGAAAAACAAGTTAGGTTAGGTTAGAAAATATAAAAAGGTTTAGTTACATACCTGAAAGGCGCCACAACATCATCTTGGTACTGAAAGGTTGACTCCCGGGTGATTGTGTGGAACCAATACTTACGATTCTGACTCTTACTGAAAGCCATCATCCAAGGGTCTGAAATAATTCCCTCCATTATTAATTTTGTTTATATATTAGTGTTCAGTAATATATAGTAATTTCTCTATTATTTCTATCAAAACAATGGTTGTCTTTTAAGTGTGAATAATACAATGAAAAGCTAGTAATCCTATCACCTTTGGTAGCCTTGAGAAACAGTACTCCCGTAGGTACTGTGTAGTGAGCCTCATGATCAGTGTTGGCTTCCACTTGTACAAACACTCTCTTAGGTACCGGTCCTCCCTTCATTAAACGGTGACTCAACCTGTAAGAAAAGAATAATTAACAGCATATAATATGATAAAATGGCACTTAGCTTACTTTTCTATGTTGTCTTTACATAGGTGAGAATATATACAAGGGGCTTCCTAGTCACCTTGCTCCATCCCTTCTGGTCACCTTTCACCTCACCTGAGCTGAGTTGAAGTTAGTCTAGTTAGGTTAGTCTTACCTGGGAGGCCTAAGCACCTCGTGTAGCACCTCTGGTCTATACAGTTCTTTGCATCTGATTGGGGCTAAGTCAGGCCGGCTTGGCTTGTTTAAACCGGTTGCAAATTTCTTCAAAAACTTGTGTCTGAAAGAAGATAATAATATATATATATAAGCAAAGTTAGCATACCTTTCCCCATCAAAAATCAATACATGTACATGCATTTCATTCTTTCCCTTTACACACAGAAAAATAACATCCACGACAAACTAACCTTTCAACAATATGCATAGTTCTGATATCCTTTCCGTTCAGTATCAATCCATCAATCAAATGAAGAGTTGTCAACTTCCGCTGTGCCTTATGCTCTCCTCGGTGTTCTGTGACTAACTCCGCATAAACCAGAGTGTCGGGTGGAAGCTCAAGCCTCGTGTCCACTCTCATCCACGTGGCAAGTCCTCGTCCCTCCCAGCGGAACACATTACATCCACCAAGACCTGGGTGGAATAATTAAAATGATAGATTAAATAGAGAAGTGGATGATTATAAACTTGTGGAGATATAAGGAATAATGATTACTATTATTCTCTTCCTTATTCTTCTTTCATCATCCTTATTCTCCTCCTCCTCCTATTTTAATATTAGTTATGTCATCAACTTACCTAGATAGAAAGCCCTGTCCTTGCGTCCGTCCCGTGTGGCAGCCAATAGGATGCAGCGGAAGTCATAAGGGCTCCGTAGCTTCTCCTTGAGGTTGCTCACTGTTAAATCCTCGGGTGGTCTTGACATGTACTCTGAGAAGACACACGACACATTGGTTGTAGTAGCTGAGCAAATACAACCTCTTACTTACAACCTAACCTAAGCTTACCTAACCTAAACAAATATACTCTCTCACTTACTACCTAACCTTGCCTTGCCTTGGCTTACCTTACAAAATGATCTTACTAAATACATAAATAAATGGGTATGTATATCCCTAACCTAGTGATAATTATATGAATAGGTCATTATAATCTCTCTATACATATATTTTAATAGTGTGAAGTCTAGCGGTTATTATATTTACATGAATTAACTCATTCAGTCACACTAATTAATGCAGCTTACCATAGTTCTCCCCTCTGGTTAGTTCCATAAATTTAACCTTAGCCTCGGAGCGTTGTGGGGCAGTCCTGGAACGGTCTGGAAGGCTCCAGGATTCCAGGCACTGTCGGCGGAGGTCAGACTGACGAGGCTCGATCAGTTGTGTGTCTTGACAAAACTGCTGAATTTTCCTTAGGCTTATCATTTGCCGGAAACCTAACCTAAAGAATTGGATTGGGTTGTAATAATTATTTAAGGATAATATTGGATTAATATTGAATTGTAAGTTTTTTTTGGGTAATTAAAAAAAAACTAATGATTTAAACATTATTCTCAATGGAAATTTAAAGATAACTATGTATGTATTATAATTGTTTTTGTATAATGTTTTTTGAATGGGTATTTTCCAAGTGTGTTAAATGGAACCCGAGAAAGAAAATCAGAATCAGAGAGAAAGAAAATCAGTTCAGCATAAAAAGGAAATAAATGCATTACTATTATATACTGAAATTTAACATATAATTAAATACCTCAAATAAGTAACTTACTCATTATTTGAATTGTAAATATAATCAAAGAACTCATCATCTGCTTTCAATTCTTCCAGTGGCACAAGATCCATGACGTCCATCGAGGTGTTGGACAAACCAGTGATTCTCTCGTTCATCTCAAAAAGGTATTTGTACACATCCTCGGCACCTTCCTTCTTCCATTTGCAGATTATATACCTGATGAAAATGTACGTGTTAAAAGTCATCAAAACTTCTTCCATTACTTTTTCTTGTATAATGAATGTGAATGTGAGTTTAAGTTTGGAGTTTTATTTAGAGGGAAGCAAATATTCGTGGACTTATAAAATATCACCAGTATATATATTACGTATGTTAAGAGAAGACTGTATATCTTTTCAAACCAAATTGACAATAAGAGAATGTCAGAAGGTGTCAGAAGATGTCATAGAGTTTATTCATCATTATTAAGTTAAATTGATTAATATTAGAATACTGTAATAGGATGTCTTGCCTTTCTGAGTTGGCTGGTCTGCTGGTGTTGGGCTTGTGAAGGGACACGTACTTAAACGATCGGTACATCAGGTACACTAAACCAACCGTGAATGGCGTAAACACATCAAAAAGTTTACACACAAAATGACCATCTGGAAAAAAAGAAGAAATATTGTTTATTAGCTTAGTTTAGTTTAGCCGAGAGACACTTTTAATGATCACAGTTAGGTTATATCAAAGAAGAAAGTATGTGTTTTAATTTAACGAAGAAACACTTGCAATATCACTGGTTATATTAACATCACGAACAACAATAACAAATAATTAATCCGCTTACCTACTCGTACTATCCCTAATGCTACTAAGAACTGGCAAAGATACAGTTGCTTGGATAGAATCTCCTGAATGTTCTCTTGTCCCTCCACACTAAAGCCTCCGTCAGCCATCATAAAGTGAACTCCTGGACCGCCTGTCGTCTTGCGGACAAACTCAACAAAATTTGTAATGTTTTCCGGCTTGTAAACATCACCGTCTCCGTCAAGACCATTTATACCTAAGGGAAAAGGGGGAGAAATATGAATTAATCAAAATCAACAGGAATTAGAGAAAAATATTAATTCCTTGAAATCAACAGGAAACCGAAAAAAATATTAATTGAACAGGAAACAGAAAAAGAATTAATAATTCACACAACAGAAAAAAAAACATTAATCCACTCAAATCAATGAGGAAACAGAAAAAAAAAAAAAAAAACCAAAAAAAAAAAAACCTTAATTTACCAAAACCAAAATTCTGAAATACCCAACCATCAAAATTTCAACAAAATCAAAAACCATTGATCAAACTTACCATAATGAGGCTCAAAAAATTCCGCTGGAGCCGTAAAGAAGTCGTGTAATTTGAAGTCATTTTCCCGCAGGGTGAATCCAAAACCCTTAGCGTCACAGAAGCCTTTGGAATCAGTCTTGCGGCGCCACAAAGCATACTCCGAGAAGCCTCCCGGAGCGGCACAAACATCAGCAAAATACAGCAGCTCTTCCGGGCCTACCAGTGAGTCCTGAAAATACAGTCAATATTAGAATACATAAAAAAAATAAAAAGTATGTATAAATAACCTTTTCTATAACAAGTCAAGATAGTGGTGTGGAAAGTAAGATTAAGAAAGAGGCAACCACCGTGCACACACACACACACGCGCGCACACACACACACACACACACACATACACACCCCAGCTTCATTCTTGGGTCTGGTAAACATGAAGTCATAAACAGCATCCATATTAGCCATCTTGAGAGCTGCTCGGTTTTGGAAGAATAACTTGCCCAGTGTTTCAAACGGGTTACTCCTGGACCTGCTCCGCTGCAACTCACGACTGTCCAACTGATCAAACACATCCTGGAAAACACGAATGGACTTACAACTGGAATTATATTAAAAACCATTGATAAAGATAATCTATGACAGGGTTACGTAATGCACGCACACACACACACACACACACACACACACACACACAAACCTTTCCATGCAGTACACCTTTGAGTATCTTCGGATCACAGAATATCATTTCATCAGATATTTCTAACTTCCTCGGACCTTCCTCAGCCCAGGACATAAGTGTTTCAAAATCCGGCACAGGCTCTGAGCAGTGAGGAAGCCACAGCACCTCCTCCTCCACTTGTATATGCTGTGAAAAGTATAAAAATGCATGATTTGAGGAATAAACAGCGACATAAATCACTGACATTCTAGCTACTTCTTTTTATTGGTATATTAATGCTGTATAGAAGTAATTTTACGACAAACAACCCTCGTTAATCTATATTCTTGCATTACTACTAAACTACTTTTTGAAATATACAAAACCAAACCTATCCCTACAAGGCTAATCTAACCTAACTCCAACTCTCCGTGGCTAACCTAACGCTAAGTCTATTTCAATATTATCCCCTTTCCCTCCTTTCCCTCTCACCTCCTGGCTGCTGTCCCATTTGAGGTTGCTTGAAGCTTCTAATCCTTCAAGACGTAGACCGAGTCCTCTTCGTCCCCTCTGTCGGCTGGCCTCAACGGGGTTCACTAAGCCTTGGTCGTACTTACCTAAGCCTTTGCCTGACTTGTAACCCATGTTTTTCTGGAATATAATTTAGGTTTTGTTATTATTAGTATTAGATTTATGATGGTAGGTGATGGAGTGAAGAATATTAATCCTTCTCTTTTCCTCCTCCTCCTCTTCTTCCTTCTCCTTCTCTTCCTTCTTCTCCTTAATAAGAGAGAGTTAACATAATTTTGTGATGGAATAGAGGGAAGAAGGGATGAGAAAGGTGATTTTTCTAGTGGAATTCAGGGAAGGAAGGATAAGAATGTAGGTTAATGAGCCAGATTTCCTCCTCCTCCTCCCCTTCCTTCTTCTCCTTCATGTTAAAATCAATTAAAGTTACAAGAGCAAGTTATAATGAGAAATATATAAGATTAACTTCACTCCCTCTGACCTCTTCCCAATCATCCATCCACCCTTACCTCACCCTCCCTTTACCTCCCTCCACCCTTACCCCCTTTATCCATCCACCCTAACCCATTACCCCCCCTCATCCACCCACCATCATCCGCTGAGCTGCACTGCTGTACGTTCCACTGTTGCACGTTCCACTGTTGCCAAAATCACTGGTTCCGTTGCTATGTTCATTCTTTGGGCTGTTACTGAGGCCATTCTCCTCCTCCCCTGAGTCACTCTTGGCCTCCTCGTCAATGCTAAGACGAGACCGCTTGCTTGTACTTCCCATAGAGAAGGAAGGCATAGCGTCATCCTCAGAGGAAGAGTCTGTTAGGTTAGGTTAGGTTAGGTTTAGTTATGTTAGGTGCGAGGAAAATTTTTTTTATTCTGTCGTTAAGTGTAATTCTATTCTGTAAGTCGAGTCCGAGGGGAAACATTTATATTCTGTCGTTAACTGTAAATTTATTTTGCATTATAATGTATTTACCTCCTCCTCAATACATGATAATTATAAGGAGGTAATTAATAGGATATAGTTGTTAATGATAATAATTACTACCCATTTAAAAGTCCACTAAGACGATAATACTTACAATTCTAACTTATTTCCACTAATTATTTTTCCTTCGTGTTAAATTATCTAAACTATCCATTAATTCACTCCCATTAGCCCTCATTCCTGTATCTAATCAAGTAATTAATACACTAAATTTCCATTGAATCATTATCATCATTAGTCTACTTAAACCTTACATAATTACCCTCATCTATCAAGATAATTATTCACATTCCCGTACTCATTAAACGCCATTAGGTCACTAAGTTAAGTTACTCGATTATTTCCTTACCTGAATCACTAAGGGAGCGTTTCTGGCCCTTATCTGCCATGTTTCACTATAATTACTACGTTAATGAAGGCGTTATTAAAGTGATTTGTTCATTTAACCTTCCATCTATACGTTCTAATACGCGTCCATAACCAGTCTAGTTCTATGGTGCAGAAGAGACTTTGTAAATAAACAAACTATGGACCGTCTCAACTCAGAGATGGTTGTGTTATTTTATTGTTGTTATTGTTTTTATTACGAGTTATAGTGTTTTTTGTTTATATAAGAGATGTATAATTGTTTTATTCTAATCGGCAATACTCAATTTTATTATTGTTTTTTTTTGGCGGTATTTTTGGGGGTAAATTAAGGAAACCGATTATTACCGGTATTTTTTCGCTAGTGCACATCTCTAATCCAGATTCATATTCAGAATGCCAGAAAAAACTTATATACCAATTCTCATGAGAAATGGAGATATAGAATTTTTCGCGATTTTTGCAAGGGGTTCGTTCCACCTTAGATTTTATGCCAGATATCATATTTATTTAAATAACTCGAAAAGTATGAGGTTTACGTAAAAAACGTTTATAATGATAATTATAGAGAAGGAAATCCCCTTTCTTTTAAGCTACAGTGAAGTTCAATCGGAATGCGAATAAGTGAGAAAATTACACATTAGTTTTATCACAAAACTTTCACAAAACCTTTATAAAAAACTATAACTATGATATAAATTGGAAATATAATTGCATTATCTGATATAATTTACCAAGATAAACAAATTTGCCGTGGGAGTAATAGATTCTTAGTAAAATGGCAAATATCTGTTGGACCTCAATTCTGGTGTAAGATTACAGGCCCCAAAATCGAAACTCCTTCTCCGTCACAGATACTTAAAATAATACAGAAATAAGCTAGTTTTCAGTACATGTAAATGTACTGAAAACTAGCTTATTTCTGTATTATTTAAAAAAAATGTCAACTGTATCATCCTTTTTGCCACAGAAATGATTATCTTCCTCATTTTCTCAAATGTTATTAGAGATATTGGAAATATTTTTGCAGCTTCTAATAGACATTTTAAAACTCTACAACTTTGTCTCAATACATAATTGCCTAAGACTAATAATTACGCAGTAAAATGACGCTTTTAACCTTAATTTTAGTCATTTTTTCCTGTAAAAATAATTAAAAATATATATTTCCGTCACATCTACGGGAAAGAGCATATGAATTGAAGTTGTACATCTTCAATAAACAATAATAAGCTATACGGAGCCACTTTTCTTGAATATAAATTTGTTGATCAAAATTGACCTGAAAGCATTCAATTGTATAGGGGAAATTATTTTTCTCCGTAGACTTTAACGGCGCCCAAGTCTCTCATCTGTTTTCCTGTAATTTCTATATTAACATTATTTTCTACACTAAACAAATCTTATCTTACCATAGAAGTGAAGGTTAGCATAAACGGTATTGATATAAACATCTAATCCACGGAGAAAAAAGATTAAATAAAAAAAAAAAAAACTTCAATTAGGTTAAAAATAAAATACAAAACCCATCTCACTTTCATAATTCCATTTTATTGAAGGAACATGACATACTATTATTCCCTATTGCTCACGCTGTGCTCAGGGACACACAGCACAGATCAGCACAAACAGCACAGTACTCAGTCTTCAATATTGCGATTTTTGGCGACATTCGTAACTTAATTCAACGTTTAACAAAGAGGCAAACACGTTTATCAACCCTCGCCTCTTTGGGTTCAGTTGAGGAAACGTTTTTGATTCTTTATTAAACGTTGATTGAAAACATATGACTGTGGATGCCGTGTGTAAATTAGGAATGTGTATATAGCAAAATTATACCTGCACACACACATACATACATACATACACACATACACACATACATACACGCATATATACACACATATACACGCTTGTACGTAAATAAATCAAAAAGTTAACGTTGAAAGTTGATGTATAGGTCTTGTATTTTTATTTTATTTATTAAATTCATGTAGTTAATTATTTATTCATTTATTTATTTATTCATTCACTGGTTTTTTTATTTATTTCGAGGTTTAATATTATTATTTGGGATTGGGGGGTGGGGGGTGGCGGGGGCATGAATAACAAACAAACAAACAATATCACTTATCACGTCATTATACATTATACAAGATGAAGAAATGAAGAACAAAAAATAGAGGTGATGTTTCATGAAAGGTTATTATTATCTTTTATCATCATTGTTTTTCATTTCATATATTTCATTATTTTTTTTATGATTGTGAGGAATGAGACAAAATATTCCTTCAGTACCGGAGATCAAAGTCACTGGGAGGAGGAGGAGGAGGAGGAGGAGGAGGAGGAGGAGGAGGAGGAGGAGGAGGAGGAGGAGGAGGAGGAGGAGGAGGAGGAGGAGGAGGAGGAGGAGGAGGAGGAGGAGGAATAAGAGGAATAAGAGAAAAATAATACAAGAAGGAGAAAGATAAATTGATAAGAGAGAGGGAGGAGAGAATTATAACAAACTCTCCCTCCTCCTCCTCCGCCTCCTCCTCTTCCTCCTCCTCCTCCTCCTCCTCCCCCTCCCCCTCCTCCTCCTCCTCCTCCTCCTTCTCCTCCTCCTCCTCCTCCTCAGGTTTAAAAAGTAATACCTGTACATATTTACAAAACTTTGCCAGTGACTCGATCAAACGATCTCTTCTACCTGTTGTAAGGTCAAGATTCTGGGGAGCGCGGGGGGGGGGGTGAGATGGAGGGGGAGGTAAGGGTCAAGTTAGGTCATAGGATGGAGGAGAGGAATGATGTTTGGTACTCGTATTGTTCATGTTTCTAAAAATTTTGTGGTATGGGAATAAATGGTGTTTTTTGTATTTTTGTTTTTGTTTTTTAATTGATATGTTTTTTTTAATGGGATAAAAAAAATGGGTTTATATTTGTGTTCTTAAATCTTTCTTCCTAATTTTTTTTTTTAACATGATTTTTATTTATTTATTAATTTTATTATTTCAAGATTAGGATGAAAAGTAAGGAATTATATGATTTTTTTCTCTTATTTTCGTTCAAGGAAGGAGAGAAACTAAGGTGTTTTACGTTATATTATGTTTTAATTTATCGTTTTATTCTGTTTGGATATGGGAAGGGAAAGGAAAGGGAAGTTTTACGTGTTTTAATCATTATTTTCAATCAGGGAGAGAGGGAAGGTTGGTATTAAACGTTATATTGTGTTTTAATTTTCGTTTTTATTCCTAAATGAGAGAAGTTTTTATTTTAGTGAATATATTTTCCCGCCATTTTTGCTGTTACGTAATTTCTGCGACAGATAATTAAATGGAATTAACAATCATTAACTGCCCGAAGGTCTTGTTACCACATGTAATCATCATCATCATCATCATTATCATCATCATTATTGTAAATATATTAATGTTAACAGTATTATTTATATTATTATCATTATCATTATTATTATTACTATTAAATGTTATGATAAGTGTTGTAAAAAAGAAAAAAAACCGAATGTATAGTACAGTACGTAATAGTAGTAGTTTTTTTTTTTCCATAACTGTAATATAATCTACTCTCTAAAATTATATTCCCAAAGACTCGTAGTAGTAGTAATGATACAGTTACGGTGCAGTGGCCACATACATATACGATGACTTAACCAAAAGTGTAAAAATGCTGAAAAAGTGTCAACATTAGAAAAATAATATATGCTCATGTACACACCAGTAAGTAATGGGAAGTGAAGTGGGCGTGGCAGCGACCGGGAGAGGCAAAGGGCACGGTGCTATGCAAGGTGACACTGTGCTAAGGGGCTTGTTAGGTCTCGAGGCGGCGGGCAGCGGGAGACAGGTTGCTAGTGGTAGGGGCTGAGGCTAACGTAGTGAAAATATAATGAACATTTGTACTTGTCGAGATGTAACCATAATATAATGTTATCTAAGGAAGAGGAGGAGGTGGAAAAGGAGGAGGTGCAAGCGTGTGTGGATATCGATAGCCCTTGACTACACCGCCTTGTTCTGTAGTGGAATGAGTCGTACTGTGGTAGACAGTGTGGTAGTGTGGTGGTTAGGTAGTGTGATGGTGTAGTAGAGGGTAAAATACAATATTATTTCCCTATGGTTCTGTTTATGTAAAGAAAACTAAATTATATATAAGATTACATTGATTATTGAGCGGATAACAAGTGATGAAATATTCAGTTGAGTGTAAATACAAATCAAGTTCAACAGACTCCTTCCCACACAGACACAAGGGGGATGTGATGTGATATGTGATGTTATACTGTGTTATTCAAAGCCTGTTAAGAGCATGTGACTCCCAGCGCCCCGACCATCGCCTCTCACGGTACACATGCACTCACGACGCGGCCGCCACACACACCATATAAAGGTAGCGCAACGATAACACATGATACGCCAACTTTACGAAAAAACTGTACGCTGCAATGAGTGTGTGAGAACTAACTAGAGAGAACAGCGGGAGTAGCTGGCTTAGGGTTAGGTTAGGTTTAGGTTAGGGTTAGATTGGGGGTGACAAGCAAAACTATGAATAAAAATAAAGTGACTAGAATGAGTAATGAGTATTGTTCGTTTCCAAGCGCAGGTATTGTATAGTGAGTGAGTGGTCAGGTAAATGACACTTCACTCATGACTAGACTTAGGTAAATGAAAATCACGCGAGTATATTTAACAAGTAAGGTAAAAACTGAACTAAAATTAGAATAACACTTTCAGTTTTTTTTTCCATCTCGCGTATATATCGAATAATTAATTTATATATTATTCCTGACGTAGATAATATCGCACGTGTCCTTGTATCATTAACCTGTTGATTAGTAATGAGTATTTAGTGTCCACCTGGTGCTAACGAGACAGGTAGGTGACGTGGGAGGGAAACAAGACTTCTTAAAACCTCATCATCCCTCCCACTTGGACAAAAAAACAATACAGTGCTTAGATTCACTTATACAACATCCTTTAGTGTAACCTTTCCCTTATACAGTGTTAGGTTGGGTAGACGCAATGCACTTCCAGATTTGAGTATTCTATTGTAACATGAACCAAGTATAATGTCTATAAAGAGTGTGGTGAGCAAGGAGGATCGCTACACCACACACACCACATACACACACATCACACACACACACACCACACACACACACACACACCACACACACACACCTTAAGCCTTGTAAACAGCGGTAACCAAGTGCATTATGGGTCATATTTGCGTTGTGTAATATTATACATGAAAGACTGATGTTGTCTGTATTTGCATTCTTTTATTAGCTTGACATATCCACGTTTTTCATTATTAGCTGCTGGTTTTATTTACTAAACTTGCATTTCTGTTTTACAATATCGGAAATGCAATACAAATATGTGGGTTTTTTTAAATGATATATTTCGTTTTGTTTTCTTCAAAGGTCACTGTTTATAATGGCATCGGGTCACGTGTAGGGCGGAGTGTGACCTGTGACCTGTGGGGTGGGGGGTGGTCGGGGGTGTGTAGGCAGGGTGATGGTGCCTCGTTCACCCTCCTCACCCTACTCGTGTTAACAGGCAATAGAGGGTAATGGTGAAGGCCGTGACAGTGATCAAGGGTGAGGGGAGAGGAAGTGTTAGCTTCTGCCTAAAGCTTAAACAAACCCAGTGTCTTGGTGTCAAAAAAATAGATGTAGCGAAGTACTGTACAATTGATGCTTAGCGTAACACCAGTCTCTATACATGTACATAGTTAGATTGTTTTATTATAATTATTATCATTATAATATTTACTGATTATTTACACAACAGACTCGGATGCAAACCAGTGTGTGTGTGTGTGTGTGTGTGTGTGTGTGTGTGTGTGTGTGTGTGTGTGTGTGTGTGTGTGTGTGTGTGTGTGATGAAGATTTACTCACGATCACAGTGAAAGGAAATGAGATCAGAGAGGGAGGGAGAGTGTGGTGTGTTTCTCGTCACAGTAACAAATGAAGTGTCGGGTACAAAACGGGAAGGAA
Source organism: Cancer borealis (assembly GCA_036785275.1). Taxonomy (NCBI): domain Eukaryota; kingdom Metazoa; phylum Arthropoda; class Malacostraca; order Decapoda; family Cancridae; genus Cancer; species Cancer borealis. Next base: position 9,066 of record JAXIVD010001304.1, on the reverse strand, counting down.
AGGGACCTCAGCGGTAAACCTGCCTTGGATGTACCTCAGTGTCCTTGTGAGTGTGCGGGGCAGCGGAGGCGAGACCGGGGCGACGGGACGCACCACTGGGGACCACAGACATGCTGGTGGTGGTGGTGCAAGGAGGCGTGGAGGCATCACTGGCTGGGTGGGTGCGGGATGGTGAAGCCACGCTGCTCCACCTCTACATTTCTGCTGCTGCTGCTGCTGCTGCTAGTTTGCGCATCAAGTTTATACTATTCATTAAGTAACGTTTGGAGTGTAACATCTCCCTCTCTCTCTCTCGCCAGCAAGCTTAGCGTTGCGTTGCACTCGTGTGCCTCAAGGATGGCCGCGCGGTGGGTGCTCACTACGTACTCCTACATACAACCCAACAAACCAAGCGGAAACTTCAACGGAACCCTTATTAAAGCTTCACCCTAAGGGACGCTCGCTCGCTAACTCTACGTGGCGGGGAGAAAACTGTCTACGCGTTACCCACAACCCTTAGCCGGGCCCTCTAGAGCTCCTCGCGTTCCTGTTTCACCTTCAGATAACGCACACCCAAAAAACCTTCTTTAATCCACCTGGGGAGTGAAGGAATACTTACCCACGCCCTTCACCACTCCTCCAGGTGTGGGTGCAGGCAAGTGGGGCGTTGTGGGCGTGATACAAAGTGGAATGTAACGTTCAGACACTAACGGGAGGTATCGATGGCAGGTGAAGTGAGGGATAGGGGAAGGGTGTCTCTATCCACTGGCCTGACCCTCCATCCTTAGGGTCTCGTCATGCACGTCCCTCGCTCTCTAGCCCATTGAAAGCCTATTCATTACCTTCCTCATGAAAACGACCTTCTATCCACGTGCCTAATTAACATAAAGCACGTAATTATCTTCTTCAACGTGGCGTACTTTGAAAAATACTTCATGATTTACTTACGTGCTTTACCTAAAAAGTGTCTTCATTCAACTCCCTGACCTTAAAAAGTCCTGATATATCACACGTGTCTTTCTTGACCTTTTTTTTTATGTTAGTGTTGAGGTTTGGCAGAGTTCGGCGTGGTAAGAATGACTCAATTCATCGCTCGTTCATGAGTTATAAGTCCTTATGGTGACCAAGCGTAACACTATATAACCTTGGAGACTTAATTTGCCTCAAGTCTTCTTCACAAACGAATTAAAAGATAAAATTATGAATACAACAGGTTAGGTTAGGTCAGGTCAGGTCAGTGGTGCCTTTTATCAAGGATATGAATGAAAAAAAATACTACATCACCTTGGAGACTTAATTTGCCTCAAGTCTTCCTCACAAACAAATTAAAAGACAAACTTATGAATCAGAATGACGCCTACAGCAGGTTAGGTCAGGTCAGTGGTGCCCTCTAGTGAAAGGAAACATAACACAACGCATGAAAAGTCTGTTAACTGAGTGTAGCACAACCAGAGTGTCAGGCGCGGGGAAAGCCAACAGCCAGGTGTAACGAGGCTGTTAGGAGTCGGTCACCGCAATCACCTGAGTGAGTTCCTTATGTGTTCAGTGTGTTCCACGTGACACACTAAAACACATTTCCAAAAGAACAGTTCAATGTATGTATCACGTATCACACACGAACCGTTCACGTATAACTTATTTTTTTTCTTCCTTTTTTTTTTTTTCCTTTTTGGTTTATATAACATAATATAAGTGTGAAAAGAGTGTTATTTCATCTTGCCGAGCCTGGATGTATGTATTCCGAAGTTATAAGGACGTAACAGCCTCGTCATGGTGTCTGTCTGTCTGTCTGTCTATCTGTCCGGGCAAGGCAAGGCAAGGCAAGGCAAGGGGGGAGTAACTCGACTCCTGAAAGTGCGACGTGAAATGAATTAAATTAATAATGATAAAAAATAAATAATGCATCAACCCGATGAATGAAATGATTGACAAACCGTTGAATAAGCCAGTTGATCATCGCTATATTAACAGATCAAGGAAGAACAGACACAGTACAAAGGAAGAACAGACAGCAGCAGGACCTAACGAGGCTGTCCGCGTGAATAGAAATGTGAATGTGAATAAATGAATGATATAAATAATGAAATATAGATTGGTTTTGTTGGAGACGCAGAGACAGACAAGCAGCTGAGGGTTGGGTGACGGTGACCTGACCTCACTTCTGTTTGACCTGACCTCACTAAGACTCCAGGTGAGCGAGGTCAGGAGTGCCAAGTGCCAGGTGGTCCTCGTCCTCCTTCAGGTCCTCGCCGCCGTGGACTGAATCGAAGCAAGTCTTCCTTCCCTTCCCGACGATTTGTGTGGGTGTGTTAGCGCTGCAGGACCCGCCCATCACGCCCATCATACCCTTCACGCCCATCACGCCCATCACGCCCATCACGCCTTCACACTACCATCCAGCATGGACCGATAAGGCAAATGAGTCATGGATCGCGCAGCAGGAAGGCGCGGGTGGCGGCGTATGATTCAGCAGGGGCGGCGCGGCGGTGCTGTGGTTCCTCCGCCGCTGCCCCTGGCCCTGCCCTGCCCCGCCCCTGCCCTACCCCAGCCCCTGGCCAAGCGAGGCGCCCCACAGGTCCCTGCCAGGTGTCAGGGGCACGCCCATCACCTGGCCGTAATGGGTTCGGAGTTTTCATGTTTATGTTTTCCATGATGTGAACACAAACTGAGATGTTATAAACAATATAACTTGGATCCGTTGAGAACGTAAATAATGTTATTGCTTGTGCCGCCACGATGCCGCCACGACCACACCAGCGGCCGGCAGGAGGCGATGCTAACCACACCTTGTGGTGCCACACCACACCTTGTAGTGCCACACCCTCCACGAGCCACACACTGACCACCCCTCGCGGCACAGCGGACACGGGGTGGTGGTGGTGGTGCAGCTGTAGTGGTGTCCTTGGGCCTGGGTCGTGGCCATTGCCTTGGCACTGAGTGAGGCTAACAAGGCTCCCGACATGGTTCTGTCGTCCCTCGTCCCTGACAGGAGTCTGGCCTTGACTGGTGGTCCGTGGTGTTAGGCGGAGTGGACCCGTGCATCCTTAGAGTGCCCCTGCCAGGCACACAGGGCCCGCCAAGGGTGCGTCTTGCCAGTGGGCGTGGGCGGAGCTATGTCTTGCAGCAGCTATTCACTATGTGGGCGGGCGGTGTGCTGTGGGTCCGTGGGCGGGCTGCCGGGATTGTTGGACGGCGGCGGCCGTCGCTGCACCAGCGTGGAGTCGTTTTGGTCGAGACCGTTGAGGCAGGGCGGCGGCGGCGGTGGTGGTGGTGGCTCTGCGCCCTCGTGGATGGTGTTGAGGACCTGATGCACCACCGGCGGCGGGGCCTCGCCTTCTACAGACCCGCTGTTCGGACCCGCCACGCCCACCATCCCACCCGCCTCCGTCCGTGACTCAGGGGCCGTCGCACAAGCCATGGGGGCGTGGGTTGCTCGTGCGGCCCCGAACATGGCACCAGCCACGCCCACGCCCGTCACCAGGCCGCCGTCCGCCAGCGTGTCGTCTATACGGCCGTTCTTGGTGGGCGGTGTGTCTGGGGTGGCCTCGCAGGTGGCCAGGGAGTCGCAGGTGGTGGTGGAGGTGGAGAGGGATTGTCGCGGCGAGGAGGACGCCGTGGTGACCAGGGAGGCCGTGGGTGCCGTGGGCGTGGCGGGCGTGGTCATGATGTGACCCACGATGAGATGCTCCTCGGAGAAGTCAAGGGCGACGCTGACGTGGTACAGCATGTTGCAGGTGGCGATGATGTACTCACACAGCGAGAACCAACTGAACGCTGCAACGATAACGACAACCATTAATACGACGACTACAACAAACTATTATACAACAACAACAATAACGTCAACTCTCTCGGTATCATTGAAACTACTACTACTACTATTACAACTACTACTACTATTACTACTACTACCACCACCACCACACATACCCATTGGTTGACAAAAGACTCTATGTCGCCAGAAGAAAAACAGAAGGCCGACGGTCGAGGCCAACTTTATTCCGAACAGCCATTTCTTTTGTGAGAACGATCGGAGCAACGCTGGCGAGAGTGTGTGTCGCACGGCTCTCAACACCCTGATCACACACAGCATGTAGACCAGCGACACCAACATGAACAGCGTAAACAGCTTCTCGTGCACCGCTGTGGAGAGAGAGGAAAGGTTTATAATACATGTAAAGTTAAGTCAAGCAGGACAAAGTGATGAATTGAAATGAGAACGAGAGAACATTAATTCTATACACGACTACGAGTGAGCGAGTGGATGAGTGGGAGGTCGTTGCTACAAAGGGCTTAACCCACACTTGTTATTGCACTCAACTTGCATGTAAAATAGTAGAAAATAAATGAGGTGTATTATTTATTTCGTATTTTTATTCTCGTATCCTTCTTTTCCTCTCTATCTCTCTCTCCATTCTCTCTTCCATACGAGAGAGATAGAAAGAGATAGAAAGAGAGAGAGAGAGAGGGAGGTAGAGAGGAGGAGGGGGGAACTAATCCAAATGCCCCGTGCTGTCTATCCTCGTGTCAGCTCGTGTCAGCTTAAATCATAGGCTGGCAAGCTGTCACCGAAGGGCGGGAGTCTAAGGGCGCCTCGGAGACACATACATAACTACGTCCAACTCACTCCCGCTGAATATTTGCGTGAAGTATTCGAGGAAAAGGTGAATACGATAGAAGTTTTCTATTATTTAACTTGACTGATCGACGTTTCTCTTATCAAAATGCATATAGATAACCCACTTTAAATTGATACTAAATAATTGAATAGAATAATTTGGTTTTCCTTATCTATACTATACCTGGAAGAAGAGGGGAAGAAGAGGGTGAGGAGAGAAGGAAGGGAGGGATAGAGGGAAGGAGAAAGGGGTAGGGAGAAAAGGGAGGAAGGAAGGGAGGGAGGGAAGGGAGGGAAGGAAGAGGGAGAATTAGGAAGTGGCACTGACTGTATCAGGGAAGGATGCCAGCTGTTGTGGAGGAGGAGGAGGAGGAGGAGGAGGAGGAGGAGGAGGAGGAGGAGGAGGACTACGTGGACGAAGAATAGGAGGAATATATCTGTGTCAGGTCAGAGTATGTTTTGTGGAGGAGGAGGAGGAGGAGGAAGAGGAAGAGGAAGAGGAGGAGGAGGAGGAGGAGGAGGAGGAGGAGGAGGAGGAGGAGGAGGAGGAGGAGGAGGAGGAGGAGGAGGAGGTAGTGCGGTGTAAGGGATTAAAAAGAAAGGGAGAGAAAAAAAAAATTTGATGTGTCAGTGGAAGGGAAATGGAAGAGAAGATAAGGGAAGATGGAAGAGATAAGGAGGGAAGGAGAGAAAGAATAGGAGAGAAGAAGGAAAGGAGGGAGGAAAACGAGGAGGAAGAAGAGAGGAAACAAGAGGAAAGTGGAAATATAAAAAAGGAAGGTGAGAGAAAAAAAGAACTGAATAAAAAGAGAAGGAATGGAGGAAAAGAAAGAGAGAGAGAGAGAAAAAAAAAGGGAGAGACGAAAGGAGAGACGAAAGAGAAGAATTGAGGAAGACAATCAAGGTGGAGAGATAAATGGAGGTAAAGAGAGAGAAATAAGAGAGAGAGAAATGAAGGAGTGAGGGAAAGAAAGAAAGAATGAGGGAGGGAGGGAAAAAATGAGGGAGGGAAACAATGAGTGAGGGAAAAAAAGGAGGGAAAGAATGAGGTAGTGAGGTAGTGAGGTCGAGCTGGGCGTGGCCGAGTACATCGTCACTAAAGCTGATGAACGACTCTGCTTCATCATTATTCCCCATTATTTCCCCCATTATTTTCCCCATTATTTTCCCCCATTATTTCCCCATTATTTCCCCCATTATTTTCCCCATTATTTCCCCCCATTATTTTCCCCCATTATTTCCCCCATTTTTTCCCCCATTTCCCCCCCCCATTATTTTCCCCATTATTTTCCCCATTATTTTCCCCATTATTTTCCCCATTATTTCCATCATTATTTCCCCCATTATTTCCCCCATTATTTCCCCCATTATTTTTCCCATTATTTCCCCCCATTATTTTCCACATTATTTTCACCATTATTTCCCTCATTATTTCCCCCATTATTTCCCACATTATTTCCCCCATTATTTCCCCCATTATTTCCCCCATTATTTCCCCCATTATTTCCCACATTATTTCCCCCATTATTTCCCACATTATTTCCCCCATTATTTTCCCCCATTATTCCCCCATTATTTCCCCCATTATTTTCCCCCATTATTTTGTCATTCTTTTACTATTACCCTCAAATTGTCCTCTGAAACTACCATTGCATCATAGTGTCATTGCTAACTACGTAATTGGTGTAGTTTGCGATACACTATATAACTGCTAACTATTAAATGGGTTATGGTAGTTAGTCAAGGGTTCTACATCGATTTGGCAACACTGTAGGTTAGGTAGTTGACGTGGTAGTAGGTTCAGCAGGTCAGTTTAGGAGAAGCAGGTGTGTATTCCAATATATAGTGTTACTGTATACTATTATGTGTATCTTAAGTGTTATGTGAGAGACACGTTAGGTTAGGTTGGAGTTCTATTTTTATTATACATTATACTGAAGTTGTTCTTTAATCTGTTATAGAAATTCAC
>JAXIVD010001303.1:5000-91680 GCA_036785275.1 Cancer borealis | reverse complement strand
ATATATATATTATATATATATATATATATATATATATATATATATATATATATATATATATATATATATATATATATATATATATATATATATATATATATATATATATATATATATATATATATATATATATATATATATATATATATATATTGTTACGGTCACACCGTAACGGACACGGTTCTTATGCCCTAGTGCCGGGTGTCCACTTATGAACACCCCAGTCACAACCACGTTACGGGCGTGTACGAACTCTAGTCCTGATGTTTATACGTCCTTTTAACCCACCAAAGGACAAGGAAAGTCGACTATCCCGTAGGACTAGTTACTCCGAGGGTCACACTCCGGTGGCTGGACAATAGGCTATAAACAAGATGTGCCTGGTGAAAGAACCTGTGCACTCTTAGCCCCCAAACACAGCACCTACAGCCACCCCGTTAACGTTAAGAGGTCGCCAGTTCTTTTAACCCTCCAAAGAACAAGAAACCTCCCAGCAGTAACCACCTTCTCCTCCTTACATTCCAAAGAGACTTACAGTGAGCACGAGATTACAGTGCCTAGACAAGGAGCTATCGCTCCAACCAGCCACGTGGGTCCCGCAACACAAAGGCGTAACCCGCTATCATGTCTCGTAACCTCGTAAGGCTAATACTTCCCTTCTCTTTATCTTCACATTCCTCGCCTCCAAACTAACACAAGGGATGTAACTCTCTTTCATACCTAGCCGTACTCAGCTGACACAATGCACACTCCGACCCTCGCCTCTCGCCACACACTTCTACAGATGTGGAAAGCACACACATGTCATGATGCCTTGCATGCCCTTCCCCCCCCAGGGAAGTTTCGCTACACTTCTACTGGGCCAGACTCTTACTCTCTCAATGACAACACTAAAGTCACTGACAGCGCCTGCAACACGACATAGCCTTAACATAGCTTCCTTCCTCACCAGCCTCTTAACATTCTTCCTTCTCACTCTCAGGGAATCTTCAATCTCATTCCTGTGTCTGACTCACGCCTTCTCCAGCCGATACAAGTCTGACGGGCGGGACCCGCAACACGCCCCCCCTTAAAGGAAAAAATTTGTAAGCCTCACAGACTTACAAAATTTTTAAGCAGCAAGAGTGACTCCCTGGCCCGCAACAAGCAGTCGGCCACCATCTTCTCTGCCCTCTCGGCCATGAAACAGGCCATCTCCCTGGCACGGTTCGTGAAAGGAACCTGCCACTCGTACTCTTACCAAGTACACCTTTCCAACGGCCACGTCCTCTCACACGGCCAATGGAATTCACAGCCTGGAAGTCAAAAGGAAACAAAAACTTCTTGCACCTATGATGTACTTCTTCTTCAGCTGGGTTCGCACCTTCCTCGGGGGCCTGCTCTGGTATTTCGGCAGAAGTGTCAAAGTGTTCTTTAGGGGTGGCGTTCAGTTGTTCTTCAATCTGGTCTCGGTCAGAGCCCCAGTCGAAAGACACAGAGCCTCCGCGCTTATCCCTGGGTTTCACCCCGGGGATAATCCCTTCACTCTGACAGTGAATCCTCTTCTGCACTCATCCCAGGTGCTGCAACCTCTCCCCAAGCAGCACACCGCACTGCCTCCAGTGCTCTGCGGGAACCACCAGTTCCGAGCCCAGAAACTTGGTAGTCTCCTCCCCTGGTGCAAAGGTACCATACTTGGCCTTCTGGTCATAGTATTTTCTCCTCTTCTTTGGCGCGGCTCCAAGATGGTGCGGAGCCACTTCCAGCGCCTTCACCAGTCCTTCCCGAGTACTTAACCCGTTCTTCAGGAATGACTCTGGGCGATCCGAGTGGGGAGCACACCAGGCTTCCCGTACTAAGTCCGACGGACCGCGCACTCGGTGCCAAAACACCAACTGATTCAGGATCCTGGTGAAAGGAGGGTCCACAGCGGGAATAGGATACAGGGGTGTAACAGGGGGAGTCGAGTTGGGTTTGCCCACCATCTGACAGGTGTAACAACTCCTCAGCAACTCAGTAATCTCTCTGGCCATACCGGGCCACCAGAAATTGCCCCGCAGGCGGGCGAGAGTTTTGTGGATACCCAGGTGTCCAGCCATGGGTCCCTCGTGTGCTAACAGCACCAGGGCCTCCCTCAAATCCTGAGGCACTACCACCTGTAGAACATCACTCCCATCTCTCTCCCTCGACCTGCGGTGTAACACCCCCTTTTGCAACAGAAACTCCTCTGCTCCCCTTATCTCCTTTCCTACCTTAGCAAAACAAGGGGCCAATTCCGGGTCCCCTTTCTGTCCCTTAGTGAGCAACGCCGGCTCAATACAAGTAAGGTTGGTCGGGACCACAGGATCTGTCGGAAGGGGCGGTACCGACACTTCCCTGGTTCTGAGGCGTGGTGTGGACTCATCCACCACTTCCTCATCGGCACAAATGGGTGGACCCTCCAGGTGGGCCTCACCCGACAAACATTAACCAGACAAGGGAACAGCCTGTTCCCTGTCTCCGGTACAATCCGCAGGGGTGGGAGTCTCCAACTCCCCCGCAGAGTTGGAAGTCTCCCCTCCCTCGGAGGTGACCCCCAACAAACTGTCCGACATACCAGGCTGGGGCCCGGACTGAGTACCGAGACCCACAGCCTCACAATCAGGAAACACCACCGCTTGGGTGCTTCCTCCGAGGTGCCCCGCAGAGTGAGGAATACCAGCACAAGACTCCTCTATCCTCAACACTCCTTCCTCACCCTCGGCGACAACCTCTACCGAGTCAGGTGCTTCTATGAATGGCTCTGCAATGCGGCAGTCAGCCCCCACACCTTGACTCACTGGAGAGCCCGGCTCTGGCTCCTCCAGTTCACAGACACTGCTCTCTTTTGTCGGTGACTCTGCTATGTCGCAGTCAGCCCCTAGAGTAGCAGCCGGTTCCACCCGTCTAGCCTGAGACCGGGTGACAACCCCAACTACTTCCTCCTCACTGTCCTCCAACACCGGTGACCCTGCCTCCTTGCAGTCGGCCCCAGGAGCGGCAGCTTCTTCCTCACCACTGTTCTCCTCTTCCGGTAGCCTTGCTCTGTCGCAGTCGGCCCCTGGAGCAACAGCCTGCATCACCCTCTCGGTCTGCGACCGAGTGACAACAGCAACAGGGTCGGGCACACTATGCCCCGACACCTCAGAAGCCTCACCTCCCGTAGGGGTGGGCACCCAAACTCTCCCTCCAGCTAGGTCATTCCCTAGCAGGAAATCAACACCTGCCACAGGCAGTTGTTCCGCCACTGCCACTTGAGCCGAAGTGGTGATCAGTGGACACGACAGCTTCACCTCAGCCGTCACAAATTTCTCGACAGAGTTGAGGCCCCTACACAACACTGCTTTAGAAGAAGTCACCTTACCCCCGGTGACACTGCGGCACACAGACTGTTGTGCGCCAGTGTCTCGTAAGACGGTGACAGGATACTTGTTCCCGTCAATCTCAACAGTGCCCCCACACAAAAATGGGCGACACCAATCCAGCTCCGAGTCAGCTGGAGTCACAGAAGCAACAACATGGGGGGGAACAAATGAAGACTCCTGAACCCCCTCCTCACAATCCAACACAGACCCATCAAGAGCCTTCTTTCCTTCATGAACCTTAGGAGCGAGCAGCCTCTCCTCACGACCCTGGTCAGGCCACACCAACAAAGCAACTGGTTTCTGGGGTGTCTTGGAGGGGCCCGCTGTCACAAGTTTAGGGCATTGAGATCGGAAATGCCCCTTGACATGGCAGTTATAACACGTGGGCTGGTTGTCGTACTTAGGGGTACTAAAGGTCATTTTTCCTCCTGACCCTCCTTTTGGCCCTGAAGGGGCAGCGGGGGATTGAGACTTAGCAAACCCGCTCTTATTGCCAAAGCCGTGACTGCCGGGAGGGGAACGTGGAGCACAAGAACCAGCACTACCACCGCCCCCTGGCCCTCGTGGTCCTCCCTCTTTGAATCCACCTCCAGCACGAGGCTCCGAGCGATGGGTTAACACATGGTCGTCAGCCCAGGTGGCAGCCTCCTTCAGCGTCTTAAAACGCTTCTCCCTGAGGAGAGGCACCAGTTCCTTATCAGCAGCATTAATGAACTGCTCCATGACCATCAACTCCTCCAGATCGCGGAGAGTATCCACTCCCTCACTCATGATCCATCTCTTAAATGCCTGCTCTAAATGGCGGGCACACTCGAGATAAGAATCTCCGGGTCTCTTCTTCCCACCTCTGAATCTTAGGCGATAGGCTTCGGGCCGTAGCTCGTACGCCCTCAAGATATCAACCTTGAAGTCCTCGTAACTTTCTAGGTCTTCCACCGATATATTATCGTATGCCACCAATGCCCTGCCTTTCAGCTTATTGGCCACAAGACCAACCCATCTTCCTTCTGGCCAACCAAACTCAGCCTTCTTCTTCTCAAACCTCCTAAACCATTCTGCAACCTTCTGCTCGTCAAAGTCAGGAATGAGCTGCAGACTCCTTACCATTTGGCGCTCAACTGAGTTCTCTCCTACTCCTCCCTTATGGGTTGAGTTGGCCCCAAGTCTAGATCTTTCCCATTCAAAATCTCTATGCTTCTCCACCTCCAATCTTCTGACTTCTAGATCTAACCTTCTCGCTTCATTCCTCTCTTCAACTTCTAACGCCAACCTTCTCACTTCAGCTTCTAACTCCAACCTTCTCGCTTCATTCGCAGCTTCTATCTCCATCCTCTTTATTTCTAATTGGAATCTTAATTCCTCCGCCATTCCGACTGACTGGGGATTGTCAGCAACACTGGCAGCTGGGCTCACTCTCCTGGAACCCTTTACGTTCTCAAAAGAACCAACACGATCCGTGGTATGCTGCAGGAGCTGTTCAGGCACTTCCTGAGCAAAGTGCAATCGTCCTGTAGTACTATGCTCACTAACAGGACTAACAGGCCTTTCTTCACCTAGGCATGGCTGTTCACTAACACCACGTACAGGACTGGCTCGGGCCGAGCCTTCTTCAAGGGAAGTAATTACATTACGTTGCACTTCCATTGTCACAGTGTGTGTGGGCTCACACTAATAACGCACTAACACTGTTTTCCTACTCACTGTAATTCTTTAGAATCCTGGCGAGGTCGCCAATTTTGTTACGGTCACACCGTAACGGACACGGTTCTTATGCCCTAGTGCCGGGTGTCCACTTATGAACACCCCAGTCACAACCACGTAACGGGCGTGTGCTGATGTTTATACGTCCTTTAACCCACCAAAGGACAAGGGAAGTCGACTATCCCGTAGGACTAGTCACTCCGAGGGCCACACGCCGGTGGCTGGACAATAGGCTATAAACAAGATGTGCCTGGTTAAAGAACCTGTGCACTCTTAGCCCCCAAACACAGCACCTAGAGCCACCCCGTTAACGTTAAGAGGTCGCCAGTTCTTTTAACCCTCCAAAGAACAAGGAATCTCCCAGCAGTAACCACCTTCTCCTCCTTACATTCCAAAGAGACTTACAGTGAGCACGAGATTACAGTGCCTAGACAAGGAGCTATCGCTCCAACCAGCCACGTGGGTCCCGCAACACAAAGGCGTAACCCGCTATCATGTCTCGTAACCTCGTAAGGCTAATACTTCCCTTCTCTTTATCTTCACATTCCTCGCCTCCAAACTAACACAAGGGATGTAACTCTCTTTCATACCTAGCCGTACTCAGCTGACACAATGCACACTCCGACCCTCGCCTCTCGCCACACACTTCTACAGATGTGGAAAGCACACACATGTCATGATGCCTTGCATGCCCTTCCCCCCCCAGGGAAGTTTCGCTACACTTCTACTGGGCCAGACTCTTACTCTCTCAATGACAACACTAAAGTCACTGACAGCGCCTGCAACACGACATAGCCTTAACATAGCTTCCTTCCTCACCAGCCTCTTAACATTCCTCCTTCTCACTCTCAGGGAATCTTCAATCTCATTCCTGTGTCTGATTCACGCCTTCTCCAACCGATACAAATCTGACGGGCGGGGTCCGCAACAATATATATATATATATATATATATATATATATATATATATATATATATATATATATATATATATATATATATATATATTGTTGCGTGCCCCGCCCGTAACAACAACATCGTCTAGGGAAGACGAGAGTCAAGCCCAACAGAGGAATGAAGATTTCCTGAGAGGAAAAAGGAAGAATGTTAAGAGGCTGGTAAGGAAGAAGGCTACGCTGAGGCTATGACCTTCGTTGTGGGCTCTGCCAGTGACCTTGGTGTTGTCTGGAGAGGGTGAGATTCCGGCCCAATAGCAGTAGATTGAAGCCTCTCTTGAGGAAAGGCAGGCAAGGCATCATGACAGGTGTGTGCTTTCCACATATGTAGGAGTGTGTGGCAAGAGGCGAGGGTCGGAGTGTGTTTTGTATCAGCTGAGTACGGTTAGGTATGGCAAAGAGTTACATCCCTTGTGTTAGTTTGGAGGCGAGGTATGCGACGAGCAAGAGAAGGGAAGTGGTAGCCTCACGTGGCTACGTGACGAGACGGGTTACGTCTTTGTGTTGCGGGAACCACGTGGCTGGTTGGAGGAGGTGCGGGATGCGTGGAACGGCCAGCCGTGGCAGGAGGGAAGACGAGAGAGAGAGAGAGAGAGAGAGAGAGAGAGAGAGAGAGAGAGAGAGAGAGAGAGAGAGAGAGAGAGAGAGAGAGAGAGAGCAGCCGTGGTAGAGAGTTGCCAGCGAGAACAATAATGAGAGATATTGGTCCGTTGTGTTTACTTTAATTCTTCCTTGCTCGTTCTTCTAATTTTCCTGATTTTCCTTCTTTCTTCTTTGCGTTGAAAAACATCTCGTCTTGTAGATTTTTCTTTTCTACATCCTCTCATATGCTTTTCATTGTTCTGGATCGCTTATGAGCGGAGCAATGATTTTGTGAAGACAAGTGTCTTGACTAGGCTACGTTGTGCGGGAGAAAGGAGAGCGGGCCGGCCCAAGGGGCGGCCGCAATTAGGGAGCCCATCTGGCAACACTCCCTTGGTGGCGAGAGCCGGGCTGTGTGGTGCTGAGGGAGTCAGTTACCGGCTAGCAGCCTCTAAGATCATACCTCACGCTCTGAGCTCCCCACAAATTGGCATTATTTTGTCTGTAACCTCCTCATATTTAAGGGAGTGGGTTATTCGAATGTCCTGTTAGATAAGGGGTATATTTGTGTAGCTAGACAGTAAGGCCCTGTCTGTAGAGGAAATGGTTACAAGCCAGAGCAGTGAGAAAGACGTGAGTGGCTGTATAATTAACATCTTGTCTGTGGTAACTCCATCTAGGTTTCAATATCCAGAAAGTTCTCGCAAGGAGGTTCTGGATATTGTCAGGCTTTTGAGTCTTGGGAAGTAGTTTCTGCGTTGTCTGCTTTGTCGGCGTTGTCTTCGTTGTTTTCATTGTCCTCATTGTGAGAGAGAGAGAGCCTATTATCTGGAGCCTCTTGTTGGATAACACAGACGAGGAGTAATCCCGTCTTAGTGTTGATTTATTACGACTCATATAACGCACTGTAAGGAGTCTCCTCGCGGGAGGCTACTTTGCAGGGTGTTAGTTGAGTCGAGAGGAGATATTGTTCAACCAGAAGTGGGTGGAAAGACACCTTGTGGGCGGTATTCTGGTTGGAGCGATAGCTCCTTGTCTAGGCACTGTAATCTAGTGCTCGCTGTAAGTCTCTTTAGCATGTAAGGAGGAGAAGGTGGTTATTGCTGGGAGATTCCTTGTCCTTTGGAGGGTAAAAAGGACTGGCGACCTCTTAACGTTAACGGGGTGGCTGCAAGTGCTGTGTGTTGGCTGAAAGGGTGCACAGGTTCCTTAACCGGGCACTCCTGCTTATAGCCTGTTGTCCAGCCGCCGGCGCATGGCCCTCAGAGAAGACTAGGCCTACGGGATAGTCGACTTTTCTTGTCCTTTGGTGGGCTAAAAGGACGTATAAACATCAGCACCACAGTTCAGACACTCCCGTAACGTGGTTGCGACTGGGTTGTTCATAAGTGGACACCCGGCACTAGGGCATAAGAACCGTGTCCTTACGGTGTGACCATAATAAAATTAGCGACCTCGCCAGGATTCTAAAGGAATTACAGTGAGTAGGAAAGCAGTGTTAGTGTGTTGTTAGTGTGAGCCCACATACACTGTAACGATGGAAGACCAACGTAATGTACTTACTTCCCTCGAGGATGGCTCGGCCCGAGCCAGCCTTGTACGTGGCGTTAGTGAACAGCCATGCCTGGGTGAAGATAGGCCTGTTAGTCCTGTTAGTGAACATGGTACTACAGGACGATTAAATTTTGCTTAGGAAGTGCCTGAACAGCTTCTGCAGCATACAACGGGCCGTGTTGGTTCTTGTGATAACGTGATGGGCTCAAGGAGAGTGAGCCCAGCTGCCAGTGTTGCTGACAATCTCCAGTCAGTCGGAATGGCGGAGGAATGGAGATTCCAATTAGAAATGAAGAAGTTGGAGTTAGAAGCCGAAGAGAGGAGAGAGGGTAGAAGGTTGGAGATAGAAGCTGCGAACGAAGCGAGAAGATTGGAATTAGAATCTGAAGAGAGGAGAGAAGCAAGAAGGGAAGAGATGGAAATTAGAAGGTTGGAGATGGAGAAGCATAGAGAATTTGAGTGGGAAAGATCCAGACTTGGGGCCAACTCAACTCATAAGGGAGGAGAAGGAGAGGAGAACTCAGTTGAGCGCCAGATGGTACGCAGTCTGCAGTTCATTCCTAACTTTGACGAGCAGAAGGTTGCCGAATGGTTTAGGAGGTTTGAGAAGAAGGCGGCTGAGTTTGGTTGGCCAGGAGGACGATGGGTTGACCTAGTGGTCAATAAGCTAAAAGGCAGGGCATTGGAGGCCTACGACAATATGTCTGTGGAGGATTTAGAAAGTTATGAGGACTTTAAGGCTGGCATCTTGAGGGCTTACGAGCTGCGGCCCGAAGCCTATCGCCTAAGGTTCCGAGGTGGAAGGAAAAGACCTGGTGATTCTTATCTCGAGTGTGCCCGCCATTTAGAGCAGGCATTTAAGAGATGGATTATGAGTGAGGGAGTGGATACTCTCCGCGACCTGGAAGAGCTGATGGTGATGGAGCAGTTCATAAATGCTGCTGATAAGGAACTGGTACCTCTCCTGCGGGAGAAGCGTTTTAAGACGCTGAAGGAGGCTGCCACCTGGGCTGACGACCATGTGTTAGCCCATCGCTCGGAGCCTCGTGCTGGAGGTGGATTCAAAGAGGGAGGATCACGAGGGCCAGGGGGAGGTGGTGGCGCTAGTTCTGGTGCTCCACGTTCCCCTCCCCGCAGTCACGGCTTTGGCAATAAAAGCGGGTTTGGTAAGTCTCAATCCCCCGCTGCCCCTTCAGGGCCAAAGGGAGGGTCAGGAGGGAAGATGACCTTTAGTACTCCAAAGTACGATAACCAACTTACGTGCTATAACTGCCATGCCAAGGGGCATTTTCGATCTCAATGCCCCAAACTTGTGACAGCGGGCCCCTCCAAAACACCCCAGAAACCAGTTGCCTTGCTGGTGTGGCCTGACCAGGGTCGTGAGGAGAGGCTGCTCGCTCCTAATGTTCCTGAAGGGAAAAAGGCTCTTGATGAGCCTGTGTTGGATTGTGAGGAGGGGGTTCAGGAGTCTTCACCTGTTTCCCCCCCTGTTGCTGCTTCTGTGACTCAAGCTGACTCGGAGCTGGACTGGTGTCGCCCAATTCTGTGTGGGGGTACTGTTGAGATTGACGGGAGCAAGTATCCTGTCACTGTCTTGAGAGACACTGGCGCACAACAGTCTGTGTGCCGCAATGTCACCGGGGGTAAGGTGACTTCTTCGAAGGCAGTGTTGTGTAGGGGCCTCAACGCTGTCGAGAAGTTTGTGACGGCTGAGGTGAAGCTGTCATGCCCACTGATAACCACTACGGCTCAAGTGGCAGTGGCGGAACAACTGCCTGTGGCAGGTGTTGATTTCCTGCTAAGAAATGACCTAGCTGGAGGGAGAGTTTGAGTGCCCACCCCTACGGTAGGTGAGGCCTCTGAGGTGTCGGGGCATAGTGTGCCCGACCCTGTTGCTGTTGTCACCTGGTCGCAGACCGAGAGGGTGACGCAGGTTGTTGCTCCTGGAGCCGACTGCGACAGAGCGGGCCTACCGGAAGAGGAGAACAGTGTTGAAGAAGAAGCTGCCGCTCTTGGGGCCGACTGCAATGAGGCAGGGTCACCGGTGATTGAGGGCAGTGAGGAGGAAGTTGTTGGGGTTGTCACCCGGTCTCAAGCTAGACGGGTGGAACCGGCTGCTACTCTAGGGGCTGACTGCGACACAGCACAGGCACTCACCGACAAAAGAGAGCAGTGTTTGTGAACTGGAGGAACCAGAGCCGGGCTCTCCAGTGAGTCAAGGTGTGGGGGCTGACTGCCGCAGTGCAGAACCACCCATAGAAGCACCTGACTCGGTAGAGGTTGTCGCCGAGGGTGAAGAAGGAGTGTTGAGGATAGAGGCGTCTTGTGCTGATATTCCTCACTCTGCGGGGCACCTCGGAGGAAGCACCCACGCGGTGGTGTTTCCTGGTTGTGAGGCTGTGGGTCTCGGTACTCAGTCCAGGCCCCAGCCTGGTATGTCGAACAGTTTGTTGGGGGTCACCTCTGAGGGAGGGGAGACTTCCAACTCTGCGGGGGAGTTGGAGGCTCCCATCCCTGCGGAGTATACCGGAGACAGGGAACTGGCTGTTCACTTGTCTGGTGACTGTCTGACGGGTGTGGCCCATCTGGAGTGCCCACCCGTTTCAGCGGATGAGGAGGTGGTGGATGAGTCCACGCCACGCCTCAGGCCCCGGGACAGAACCAGGGAAGTGTCAGCACCGCCCCTTCCGACAGATCCTGTGGTCCCACACGATCTTACTTGCATTGAGCCGGCGTTGGTCATCAAGGGACAGAAAGCGGACCCAGAATTAGCCCCTTGTTTTGCTAAGGTGGGAAAGGAGATAAGGGGAGTAGAGGAGTTTCTGTTGCAGAAGGGGATGTTACACTGCAGGTCGAGGGAGAGTGATGGGAGTGACGTACTACAGGCTGTAGTGCCTCAGGATTTGAGGGAGGCCCTGGTGCTGTTAGCACATAAGGGACCTATGGCTGGACACCTGGGTGTCCACAAAACTCTCGCCCACCTGCGGGGCAACTTCTGGCGGCCTGGTATGGCCGAAAATATTAATGAGTTGCTGAAGAGCTGTCACACCTGTCAGATGGTGGGAAAACCTAACCAAACTCCCCCTGTTGCACCCCTTCACCCTATTCCCGCCGTGGATCCTCCTTTCACTAGGATCCTGAATCAGTTGGTCTTTGGGCACCGGGTGCGCGGTCCTTTGGACTTGGTGCGGGAAGCCTGGTGTGCTCCCCACTCTGACCGCTCGGAGTCATTCCTGAAGAACGGGTTAAGTACTCGGGAAGGACTGGTGAAGGCGATGGAGGTGGCTTCGCACCATCTTGGAGCTGCGCCGAAGAAGAGAAGATACTATGACCAGAAGGCCAAGTATTGTAACTTTGCACCAGGGGAGGAGACCACCGAGGTTCTTAGCTCGGAACTGGTGGTTCCCGCAGAGCACTGGGGGCAGTGCGGTGTACTGCTTGGGGAGAGATTGCAGCGCCTGGGAGGAGTGCAGAAGAAGAAGTGTCACTGCCAGAGTGAAGTGGCTACCACCGGTGTGAAGCCCATGGATAAGCGGGAAGGCTCTGTGTATTTCGACTGGGGCTCTGACCGAGACCAGATTGAAGAGCAGCTGAACGCCATCCCAAAGGAACACTTTGACACTTCTGCCGAAATACCAGAGCAGGCCCCCGAGGAAGGTGCGAACCCCACTGAAGAAGAAGTACATCATAGGTGCAAGAAGGTTCTGCTTCCTCTTGACTTCCAGTCTGTAAATTCCTCTGGCCGTGGGAGAGGACATGGCCGGGAGAGAGGTGTATTTGGTGAAGGGGCTAGTGGCAGGTTCCTTTCACGGACCGTGCCAGGGAGATGGTCTGTTTCATGGCCGAGAGGGCAGAGAAGATGGTGGCCGACTGCTTGTTGCGGGCCAGGGAGTCACTCTTGCGGTTTTAAAATTTTGAAAGTCTGTGAGACTTCCGAAATTTTTCCTTTAAGGGGGGGCGTGTTGCGGGCCCCGCCCGTAACAACAACATCGTCTAGGGAAGACGAGAGTCAAGCCCAACAGAGGAATGAAGATTTCCTGAGAGGGAGAAGGAAGAATGTTAAGAGGCTGGTAAATAAGAAGGCTACGCTTTGGCTATGACCTTCGTTGTGGGCTCTGCCGGTGACCTTGGTGTTGTCTGGAGAGGGTGAGGGTCCGGCCTAATAGCAGTAGATTGAAGCCTCTCTGAGGAAAGGCAGGCAAGGCATCATGACAGGTGTGTGTTTTCCACATATGTAGGAGTGTGTGGCGAGAGGCGAGGGTCGGAGTGTTTTTTGTGTCAGCTGAGTACGGCTAGGCATGGAAGAGAGTTACATTCCTTATGTTAGTTTGGAGGCGAGGTATGCGACGAGCAAGAGAAGGGAAGTGGTAGCCTCACGAGGCTACGTGACGAGACGGGTTACGTCTTTGTGTTGCGGGAACCACGTGGCTGGTTGGAGGAGGTGCGGGAGGCGTGGAACGGCCAGCCGTGGCAGGAGGGAAGACGAGAGAGAGAGAGAGAGAGAGAGAGAGAGAGAGAGAGAGAGAGAGAGAGAGAGAGAGAGAGAGAGAGAGAGAGAGAAGAGAGATAGAGATAGAGATAGAGAGAGAGATAGAGAGAGAGAGAGAGAGAGAGAGAGAGAGAGAGAGAGAGAGAGAGCAGCCGTGATGGAGAGTTGCCAGCGAGAACAATAATGAGAGATATTGGTCCGTTGTGTTTACTTTAATTCTTCCCTACTCGTTCTCCTAATTTTCCTAACTTTCCTTTTTTCTTCTTTGCGTTGAAAAACATCTCGTCTTGTAGATTTTTCTTTTCTACATCCTCTCATATGCTTTTCATTGTTCTGGGTCGCTTATGAGCGGAGCAATGATTTTGTGAAGACAAGTGTCTTGACTAGGCTACGTTGTGCGGGAGAAAGGAGAGCGGGCCGGCCCAAGGGGCGGCCGCAATTAGGGAGCCCCATCTGGCAACACTCCCTTGGTGGCGAGAGCCGGGCTGTGTGAAGCTGAGGGAGTCAGTTACCGGCTAGCAGCCTCTAAGATCACACCTCACGGAGTGGGTTATTCGAATGTCCTGTTAGATAAGGGGTATATTTGTGTAGCTAGACAGTAAGGCCCTGTCTGTAGAGGAAATGGTTACAAGCCAGAGCAGTGAGAAAGACGTGAGTGGCTGTATAATTAACATCTTGTCTGTGGTAACTCCATCTAGGTTTCAATATCCAGAAAGTTCTCGCAAGGAGGTTCTGGATATTGTCAGGCTTTTGAGTCTTGGGAAGTAGTTTCTGCGTTGTCTGCTTTGTCGGCGTTGTCTTCGTTGTTTTCGTTGTCCTCATTGTGAGAGAGAGAGAGCCTATCATCTGGGGCCTCTTGTTGGATAACACAGACGAGTAGTAATCCCGTCTTAGTGTTGATTTATTACGACTCATTTAACGCACTGTAAGGAGTCCCCTCGCGGGAGGCTACTTTGCAGGGTGTTAGTTGAGTCGAGAGGAGATATTGTTCAATCAGAAGTGGGTGGAAAGACACATTGTGGGCGGTATTCTGGTTGGAGCGATAGCTCCTTGTCTGGGCACTGTAATCTAGTCTTGCTGTAAGTCTCTTTAGAATGTAAGGAGGAGAAGGTGGTTATTGCTGGGAGATTCCTTGTCCTTTGGAGGGTAAAAAGGACTGGCGATCTCTTAACGTTAACGGGGTGGCTGTAAGTGCTGTGTGTTGGCTGAAAGGGTGCGCAGGTTCCTTAACCGGGCACTCCTGCTTATAGCCTGTTGTCCAGCCGCCGGCGCATGGCCCTCGGAGAAGACTAGGCCTACGGGATAGTCGACTTTCCTTGTCCTTTGGGGGGTTAAAAGGACGTATAAACATCAGCAGTACAGTTCGTACACGCCCGTAACGTGGTTGTGACTGGGTTGTTCATAAGTGGACATCCGGCACTAGGGCATAAGAACCGTGTCCTTACGGTGTGACCGTAACAATATATATATATATATATATATATATATATATATATATATATATATATATATATATATATATATATATATATATATATATATATATATATATATATATATATATATATATATATATATATATATATATATATATATATATATATATATATATATATATATATATATATATATATATGCATTTTTGTGCATGGATGTTAGTAGCCTAACTTTCCAGCAACAAGGTCGTTTTTTGGGTGTGGATGTATTGTTACGGACCCATATAGTGATTCTTTATGCCTCATTAGTTCATAAGATAATCATATTGAATCATCAATAAAAGCTGATACCCATACATCATATATGTTTTTTCACACATCATTACCATCGCTTATATCTATTTATTCTATTTTTTTTTTTTTAACTTTATCCATATATGTGGGAGCTAGGAAACTGTATGTGGCAGTCAATTTGTTAGGCTAAAGTAATGAGGCGATAAATGACAAATTAAGAGCACACTAAGTGTGTGTTGTTATGAACCCCAAACACACATTAGAATTGCTTTAATAAGGATTATAATAACTGAAATTTTAACATACCTTGTTCAGCTGCCTTATTCAGATAATTCTCTAGCGTCACGCCCATCTACCTGCGAAGGACATGTGTTATATGAGGTATCTTCTGCACATACATGGGGAAATTTTTTGAATAAATTATTTTCTGGGCATTTTGAGGCCTCAAGAGTTATATATATCATACATATTCGTATCTGCAGCTCTACTAGGACAAAATGGAGCATGGGATGATTGGGGCAATACCTATAAACGCCACTCCATATAATACTGCTGTGGGCAATTGCTTTTCAATCGGGAATCCTGAGATATCAATTTCGTTTAATAACTAACTGGAGGGAAGTGGGATAGAAGGAAGGGTTAAGATATCCCGTTAGGTTAGGTTAGGTTAGGTTAGCTTGAGTTTGGTTAATTTACATTATAAAAAAAAAAGGTATTTCTTTACAACTACTGCTCCACCTCTTTATTATGAATATGAAGTCGTACTTACTATACATAGTGTACTTAACACATCTGTGAAGGTTTCAGGCGGTGCTCACCTTTATTTTCTTTGCAAAACGTCTTTCAAGTTATGTTAGGTTGGTTAAGTTACGTTAAGGTTGTTAGGTTAAGTTAGGGTTATATTATGGTTAGGTTAAGTTAGGCTATGTTCGGTCCAGTTAGGTTCAGTTATATAAGATTTTATTTCCCAAGAGTTAGGGTTCGCAACTCAGAATTTTTTCTGAATTTGGGTAAAAAAAAATTAAAAATCTTGTATAACCGAACCTAGCCACACTACACAATGGGTGCCTTCACATAGAAACATCAAAGGGAATGAGATAGCTGCTGCTGCTGCCAAGATAACCCTAACCGAGGCAAACATCACTCCTCTCCCGCTGCCTCTCTCCACGGCAAAAGACTCATCTCGCGAACGTGCCACTCTACCTGGGACAACACACTAAACAATGCCCTCCGTGCCACCTCTATGGGACAATATCGCACGTCTTTCTCTCCAGAAACATGGATAAGGCAAACGTGCCGAGTTTAGATGCCGCTCTAGTCCGCCTCCGCCTTGGGACACACACGACTCTCGGCTCACTTATACTGATTAGTACGCCATTCACCCGATCCTTACTGCCTCTGGTGCAGGAATATGGAGGAAACCATCGAACACTTCACGCTGCTGTGTCCCCGCTCGCATTCCCACCACCCGACAATCTGGTGTCATCCGCCTCACCTGCGCCTTCCTCAGGAAGACCGGTCAGCTACCACGCCTGTGATCACCTCGCAGGACACCACCAGGGCAAATAGGGTCTAATAGACCGTCACAGCCCTAAACACCAACAACAACAATTAAAAGCAATCCTTGCTAGGCACGCTTAATATTTGAAGTTATTTCTACCATTAAATGTAGGCCACATTTAGCCTAGTAGCATATCAGCACTACTTTACAACATAAGTATTCATAATATCACTAACAGACACTTATAACATAACTCTATTTCCTCATATAAGAACTTTTACACAATTTGACTACGCCGGGACGCGTGTTCTGTACAAAAGAACATAAGAACATAAGAAATGAGGAGACTGCAAGAGGCCAGTTAATGACCTACACGAGGCAGTTCCTTGTCCCCCACCCTTGGAATAATCCAGTATTTCGCCATCCCACCTGTCATCCCTATCCATACTCTCATCCAACCGTCTTTTAAAGCTACCTATTGACTCAGCCATTGACTCAGCACATACTACGTGTCTATCCAGCCTATTCCAATCGTTCACGACTCTGTTTGTGAACCAATATCTACCTATGTCTGTCCTGAATCTAAGTTTTTCTAGCTTGTACCCATTTCCACGTGTCCTATCCTGGCTACTAAATTCTGAAACCTGATCAATGTTTTCCTTATTAATTCCTTTTACCCATTTGAAAACCTCAATCATATCCCCTCTTGCCCTTCTCTCTAGGGAGTGGAGATTAAGACGTTTTAACCTATCTTTGTAGGGTAAATTTCTCAGCCCCTGAATCATCTTGGTCATTCTTCTCTGAACTGCCTCCAAGGAGCCTATATCCTTCCTATAATAAGGGGACCAAAATTGAGCTGCATAATCTAGGTGGGGTCTGACTAACGCTAAATACAACCTCAGAATGACCTCAGAACTCCTATTTATCACACACCTACTAATAAATCTCAGTATCTTGTTGGCCCTATTTCTAGCTATAATATACTGTTCCCTGGGGCGTGTTCCGAAGGTTTTCTTCCTCTTCTTGTGACCTGTATCGCTTATAAGACTTCATCTATTCCATTAATGTTTATCTATTTTTCATTCTTTCTTCTGATTTTCCCGTTTCCCTCTGTAATAAGGTTATATGTGATATGTAATGTTTCCGTGTGAGAACTTTCTAATCTTCTCTCACTCCTCTGTTGATTTTAGTAAATTGGAAGCCAATTTAAGCCATGCCATCCGTTTTAGAAACCATGGAACGAATGTGGTTATGAAATTTCAGACTAGTATCAATCATTACTCCCAAATCTTTACTTTGATTGGTAAACGGTATAGGAGAATCATCAATGAAGTATTTGCCGTAAAGACCAACAGGAGGGAGATCTCTACCAAATCTTAAAGCCACACATCTATCCTTTTTCCCTTACGTAGAAAATCATGTTCACCTTATTTTCACCATCACGCCACGTGAAAATGACGTGGCGTGTTTGCCGGGTAACTTCGTCAATTATTAGGTCTCTACTATAAGTATATATCCCAAATACCTACTAAAAACAACTAGGCTACTGTTTGAATGATAAGTCTAATATAGATACAATATTGATATCTAAATATGTTATATGACTGTTTGAAGGAAAAATACTGAGATCATGAAGCAAAGAGTAAGTTTACTACTGCACAATGCTGCAAAATTAAGTTGTAAAAGTGAGGACGGATAGTATGAAGAAAAACGGGACACAATGGTTGATAAAACGTATTTTTTAATAATATAAAGAAATTATGTTTTCCAAAAGTAGATATGGAGTTAAGATTATAATACACTTACTTGAATCCTGTATGGTACAATAATTAGGTAAACATGAACACGTACACTACTGTTGCTGCCTATCCTATAAATCTCCTATCCCCTATTTTCCAGTGAACATTCCAGTCATTCCAATACCAGTGCCAGACATGATTCCATTTCGCTTCTGTGCCCTCAACATGAGCGGTCTGGTGAGTACTACTTTACATCTTGGGTGTGGTGTTAGATGTAGTGATGAGGCAGTGTTGAGTGTGGCCTTGATGGGTCACCTTGTTTAGTGGTGTGTTTCTCCCTTTGTAAGTTTTACTGTATTTCTTAATTTGTTATAACATCACACAAAAACTCAGTAATTAACTTCTCATATGCATACAAAAAATATAGAAAGCAGAAATTTGATTTGGAGGGATAGTATAATTACTATCAACCTGTTTCTTGTTACACTGCATATCTTAGTGTGTTATATGAACTTGTTTTAAAGTATCCTTTCAATTCACAGCTCAATCCAGACATGACGGTCAACCATACCTCTATTGGGAAGCTCCTGAAGACTATCGTGCCACCTCATGTCCCAGCAGAAGTGGTTGTGTCTGCAGTGTCTGTCTGTCCCAACCCATTCCTACACTCCCTCACGGCCTTCATGCATTGCCTACGTTCTGTTTGCTTGGTTCTCACTACCTCTGATATGAAACCTCCAAGACCTACACCATCCCTTATTCTCTCCCCTTATTTAGGAGCACCTTAATTATATCCTTTTCTCATTCTAGTCACATTCCTGTAGTCTACTTATCATGTTGTTAATATCTCTATTGTTCCATCCTAGCTGGCCTTGTATTTTAGTAACTGCATTTTTTGCCCCTTTTTATTATGTCCTCTGTGATCAATTTTAGCGATTTACTTTCTTTGTGTAACCCATTTCATTACTCTTTGCCAAACCCTGTTTCAGTTATTGAGTGTGGTGCCCGTGCGTTTTATTTTTCTCTTTTTGGGGGGTTGACTATTACTAGTTTTACTTTATATAACAATTTTCCCCATATTACTTTGATTAACTTTAACATTTATTAATGGTCACTGATGTTGTTAATTGTTTCCCTGTCCAAAAATAAAATAAAAGCTGCCACCACCCCAAGAAGTTTAATGAGAACTTGAGGATTCTCATGGAATTTAATTACTTCCTTAAGGGAAGTTAAGATACTCGAAAGAAAAATAATTTTGACTAGGGAAGTATTTATGTGACCAAAGGGTCGTATTAATTAAATAATTTATACCACTGGTAGAGTGGGCTGAGTCTTGATAAGGCACATGGGAACGTGGAACTTTTTCATGTCCGCTTCAAGTCGTGTTGGGCACTCACTATTAACACTTACCTTCAACATTAACTGAGGAGTTAATAGAAAACGAAGCCAAATCTTTGGTTAACTAAAGTCATTTATTTACATTAGGATTTCTGTGGCACTTGCTAGACATTGAAGTTACACCAAACATAAACTAAGGTCTCAGAAAACTTATCTTTTCAAAATAGAGCAATAAAGAAAAAAAAAATTATACCTAGATTTGACATTTCTTTATCTCAGTCCGAGATATCAACTCTTCCCACTCATAAAAATGTTATAACCCTTGACTCCCTTCCCTAAATAATTCACCCTATAATTTGTTAAAATTAAGTAACTGAGCCTGAGAGCGGTTAATTAACGGTTTTATTAACCTTCTCCCAGAGAAGGACCTTCAGTTCTCCGTATTTTTCTAACCGAGGGTGAACTAAACACTTTACTTGCTACACTAATTTGTTCCAATATTACATGGTGAAAACCTTCATCTTCCCAACACCGAGATTAACACGAGATCTCTAAACATGAACTCCCCGGCGGGGTCTATCAGACCGTCCTACACGACACATGGTTTACATTTTTGTCAATGGAACACCTCTGATATGGGCATTTACTTCTAGCCATGAATTACACTAAAAGAAAGAAAAAAAGGGGCAAGAAATGGGTGGCATGTAAGGTGCAATGCAGCACTCCATATTTCTCCTGTGAACAGAGCGGAAGGGGTGAGGTGTCTGGGGCATAATTCACTTTCCACAAACTCAAAAGTTAATACATAATCACTATAACATGAAAATCACAATGAAAAAGATATATATTATATGGTAAATAATGGAATATTATTATGGGAGAAAAAGGGGCCATGTGGTTTGAGTTAACTTATCCTTCCTTAAAAGGGAAGGAAATTACTATTATCCACTTATAATAGATCTCAAAAGAGGTTTAGATGATTTGCCATGTTAATGGGGAAGGTTATAGGCTATATAAGAGTGTTGAGTGGCACTGGATTTCACAAATATTGAGAAATTTACGGAACGTCGACACTGACCTGTGAACAGAGCGGAGGGGGTGAGGTGTCTGCCGTCTGGCTGTCTGCTGTAGTGATGGGCGCTTTGTGAACGAGTCGGTTCATAGAGCCGGCTCTTCCAGATGAACGAGAAGAGCCGGATCTTTCTCGAGAGCCGTTTGAGATTTTTTTGAGAGCCGTTAATTTTTTTTTTCTAGTTTTTCCATATTTTTGCAATTTTCTAACAAAATGCAAAAAATACCGATTGTTAATAATTATAGTAATGATAATAATAATAATACTTACGAGAATGAAGCCTATTCATAGAAATTATATAGTAAAATAGTTAAGTTACCCCTTCAAGTTAACAAAGAAAACTGTATTTCCAAGTGCTTTGGCCTCTAGCAAAGAGGGGTAACTCAACACATAAAACACATATATATGAATAATTCAGAAAATATATGGTGTATATGGCAGGCCAATGATGTGGAATGTGTACACTATAATATTCCCTACAACATATCGGTAAATGAAGACAATCTGATAATATTAAGAGGTCAAATTAAATTATAGAACTCGTCTCAAAATAGTGTACATATTATACAAATCAAGTATATTTTTTTCCATAGTTAATTTTTTAACACAAAACTCATTTTCTCATTATAGCTCGAGAACCATAAGGTATACGTACAATGACTACGAATAGACAAAGAGTGAATAGGAACCCAAGTTTCTGTTGCAACATTTAAAAATGAAATTACTCTTTATATAATGAAGGAAATTTTTTTTTCATAACCTGTGAGTAAAATATAAAAAAATAACTACACTAGCTGATACGCCTTTTAAAATTATTTAAATGATTATAGGTGCATTTTTTCTGTCAAACTAATCGTTAAGGTTTTTTCCTTATAACTCAAAAACTATGAAATTGACGTAAAATGATTAGGAGTAATTAGGGAAGTTAAATGAAACAAGCTTTCTTTTCATTCTATTGAAAATTAAACTCAATGATAAATGACCATCGAAATTTATTTTTCTTAACTATTAGCGTTATTCAAAATCAGCCTACACCAGCTGAAAGGCCTTTTGAAGGTAAGAAAATAACTATTTAACATAATTTTTGTCAAACTAGTATTTAACATTTCGTTTTGTAAAAACGAAAACTATGGAGTTTAAGTAAAAAAATCTGCGAATAATTAAAATAAGGAAATAAATACATATATTTTTTGGACCATCAGAACATGTAAACAGTTTATAAATAATGAAAACATTAAAAAAAAAGTTTTTGGCGTAAATTTAGATTAAATTACATGATTTGATAGAACTTTTAAAATTACATCAATTAGCATAAGTGCATTTTTTCTGTACGACTAATATTTACGCGATAAAAGACAAGTTAACTACGTTGATAATTTGAAGGGTAGTAGGGTACCCCACCACCCATCAAACTCACATTACGTAACAGTCAACCGCTAATTGTTCGCGCTCTCTCTCTCTCTCTCTCTCTCTCTCTCTCTCTCTCTCTCTCTCTCTCTCTCTCTCTCTCTCTCTGATATATAAATGTTAAATAAGAAAGAAAATAGATAGTATGTTTGTGTGTGTGTGTGTGTGTGTGTGTGTGTGTGTGTGTGTGTGTGTGTGTGTGTGTGTGTGTGTGTGTGTGTGTGTGTGTGTGACCGTGTGTGTGTGTGTGTGTGTGTGTGTGTGTGTGTGTGTGACCATGAACGAAAAATTGTCTGAGTCTCTCTCTCTCATATAGAAATGTTAAATAAGAAAGAAAATAGATAGTATGTTTGTGTGTGTGTGTATGTGTGACCGTGTGTGTGTGTGTGTGTGTGTGTGTGTGTGTGTGTGTGTGTGTGTGTGTGTGTGTGTGTGTGTATGTGTGTGTGTGTGTGTGTGTGTGTGTGTCTGTCTGTCTGCCTGTCTGTCTGTTTGTCTGTCTGTCTGTCCGCCAAATAACAGGCGAGGCAAGTCCACATATGTGCCTCAATAAACCTACTGTCGCCAACAGTTAATGATAACAAAAAATATTTGGTTTAAATTAAACATTTTTTGAAAGCTTTTTCACCTTTCCTTAAATCAATAGGTATTGAAAGCTAACTAGCAAAGTTATCCTAAGAAATTTCTTCTAAATTATAAAGACTATAAACAGAATATGTGGAACTACTTAAAAAAAAGTATTTGAGAGCTGAAAGAGCCGTTTGGGAGCCGGAAGAGCCGGCTCTTTTGAGTGAACGAGAACGAAAGACTCGGTTCTCGGAAAAGAGCCGGAACGCCCATCACTAGTCTGCTGACTGGGGGACGCTATTGCAGAAAAGGCGGGAGTGTGGAAGAGGGGGGTGAGGGGGGGGTTTCGGGAATGTTTCACCTTATATCTTTTGACTATGTGATTGTTGAGAGATAAAATTATTACTAGCTTATATGAGATTAATTTTTATGTGGAACACGTATTATTTTTAAATATAATGAGTTTGATTTTTGGCTTAATATATGGGGGCAATCTTGGAGGAAGTATAACAGGAGAGGCCATGACGTCACATGAGTGAAGCCGCTATTAGCTCCGCCCACCTATGCAAGTCAACCCAAAACATCGCTCTGCTGACTAGAGCCCCGACACTCACCCACCTCAATACTTTATCGTTATGCCGGCTTGTTCGGTCTATGGCTGCACCAGGAGAAGTGAGAATGGAGAAATATCATTTCACCGGTAAGGTGTAGAGATTTTCACGGCCAATCATTGTATGAAATGCTAGAAAACTGGGTTAGATCATGAGCGCGCCAAAACTTGCGGGAAATCGTAATGACGAGTTGTCTTCATAATTTTACGCACAATTTATCATATGTGAGATCTCCATGCAAATAAAACAAATTTAAGTAATGCATATATCTATATGTATCATCAGAAGTGCAGTGAACATATACTATTGACTTAAAAGTCACAAATGTGATAAATCTTGCCGTGTTTGATACAAACTTCTCTGCTACAATATTCACTTTGACAGTTATGACTTACACAAGCAAATAATAATCAAATTACTGGACTATATAGTTCCTTGTATCTTCATAATCAATATTAACACATTGTAATTTCTCAAAACCTTGAAAAATTCTGCAAAGTCTTGGATAAGGATGTCGAGTTATGGGAGGCAATCATTGGCTCTTCTGATTCCAATAAACTTTTTTGGTAAAAGTGCAGAATGAGGCCTTCTGCCCTTTCTTTTTCTCTCCTTCCCTACATACTCTACATAGTGTACTCAACCCATCTGTGAAGGTTTTAATAAGGGGGATGTAGAAAAATTTCTTGCCATCAGTAGTCAGGATAGAACAAGAAATAACGGTTACAAACTAGAATAATGTAGATTTAATAAAGAAATAGGCAGAAATTGGTTTATAAATAGGGTGGTAGATGATTGGAACAGACTCAGTCAGCAGGTAGTTAGTGCACAGACAATAGGGAGTTTTAAGAGAAGACTAGACGACTTCATGGATGCGGATGAGAGGTGGGTGTAGGTAATAAGGGGGTTAGGATTAACAGGAACTACCTAGTGCAGGCCTCAAGGCCTTATGTAGCTTTCTTATTTTCTTATGTTCTTACAGTTTCAGGCGGGGTAAATCAATATTAACCTCGCAAAACGTCTTTGAAGCTAGGTTATGTTATGTTAGGTTGGTTAAGTTAGGTTAGGTTACGGTTATGTTATGATTAGGTTAAGTTAGGTTTGGTTCAGATGTGTTGAGTATACTATGTATACTATGTAGGGAAGGAGAGTAAAAAGAAAGGGCAGAAGGCCTTATTCTGCACTTTTACCTCTATTTTTTTTTTTATTGAAACATTAGATTGCCTGACTATTTTGGTTCCTTTTTTGCATGGGGCCCTAAAGTCATTCCAGGGCCTCCACTAACGTCATCTATATATATATATATATATATATATATATATATATATATATATATATATATATATATATATATATATATATAATACACAACACTATATGATATATATATATATATATATATATATATATATATATATATATATATATATATATATATATATCATATAGTGTTGTGTATTATATATATATATATATATATATATATATATATATATATATATATATATATATATATATATATATGTACCGAGGGTCCGATATGAAGAGAAAACAAGAATGGTAAAATAATGGTTAACTTTAATGATGAATAAATAAATAAATAAAGTACTCGCTATATCCGTGGTGGTGCTCTTACAAATGCTTATCCACCCTTAGCGACACAAACATAAACATATACCTTAACACAAATATTCCTATTCTATCCTACCTAACTATACGTGAGGGAACTGATGGAAAACGACCAAAATACACTCACGCCACAAATATTGTTTGAGAGTCACTGGGTCCTTCTGGCCGTCGTCCTTGTTTGAGAGGCAACTCCACATGCAGCCTTCGTCAAACCACAACCGAAAGACAGTCTTTTGCTGGTCCTCTCGGCAGCTGTATCCGGGAGGACAATTTACTGTTAGATATTAATAACAATGTTTTTTCAAGTGTGGCAAGGCTTTTAGGAACACTGAAGGCTTACCTGTCTGGAGCGGGGTCACGGAACACTAGTGACTGACCTTCCGCCCAGACCGGTATATATATCCTCAGTTCCAGTGACGTCACGCATTTTTCCCATCCTCTTTCGCTAGTAGTACCTACTCTAACCATAACAAGGTATCTTAACGAGCGTCGAGAATACGAGGATTTACCGGTGATTCCGCAAAGGAATCACCGTAATGATAGTTGGCCCGTTGTACTCGGTACATATATATATATATATATATATATATATATATATATATATATATATATATATATATATATATATATATATATATATATATGTATATATATATATATATATATATATATATATATATATATATATATATATATATATATGTATATATATATATATATATATATATATATATATATATATAACACTATATGATATATATACATATATATATATATATATATATATATATATATATATATATATATATGTATATATATATATATATATATATATATATATATATATATATATATATATATATATATATATATATATATATATATAACACTATATGATATATATATATATATATATATATATATATATATATATTTATATATATATATATATATATATATATATATATATATATATATATATATACATATATATATATATATATATATATATATATATATATATATATATATATATATATATATATATATATATATATACATATATATATATATATATATATATATATATATATATATATATATATATATATATATATATATATATATATACTACATACTATATGATCAGAAGGTAACATGAATAATTGGTGATCTACCGATATCCGCATAGGCGGGTTTTTTCTTTCCTCAAGACTACTGTGTACTTTTTTTCTTTTTTTATATATAGTATATCATAGAAGCTCTACATGGAAGGGTATATAAGTCAGTTTCAGAGATGATAAGTTTAGTAGATGCTCAGTATAGATGATAAACGAGCAAGATTTACAGATTATCCTTGCGAGGAGGCGTGAGTATATATTTACTTTTCATAGTGTAAAGAATAAAGGAAGACAATTTTGTTAGTTTTTTCACTCAATCCTGTAAGTTAATTTCATGCTGTATCCGTTCAAACAAATTAATAACTACTAATCACATGACATATTGAGGAATCAAGACAAAAATGAAAACTTTAACGCACGACTCTCCCTTAAACTTTCCCAATGTTTTGGGTTGAATTGTATACTCTGCCCACCAGATAGGCTCCGCCCACTCGGCTTCACTTCCCACTGTAGAGCGGTATGGGACGGGGCCTCTCCCCTTATACTTCCTCCAAGGGGGCAATTTGATTACTGGCTACTCGAATGTGAACAGGCGTGAACATGTGGTTATTGCACCACATGATGACATATCACATGTTTCTTAATAAAGGCTTGTGTGATGCTTCCAATTTAATCTCAAATAGGCCTACTGAATGTACCTTTTTTTGTTATGTTTAGTCTGCCCTTAGATCCTGTATTCCCAAGGGGATACTGCATTATATAAATGTTTTTACTCACATCATTCATACTTTCATACTATATGTTTATATTAAGGTTTATATTAGAATTGTTTCTCCAAACTTTCAAATCCTATGCAGTCAACCCCTCCCACAAGACAGTTTTCTATGGAAAGAAATTAATATCATAATCTTATCATTATTAATAGTTATTAACTTGTCAAAATGCTCTCCATAGTCTAATATAATTAACCTACTTAGTTATCTTCCCACAAAATTTTGTTAAGAATGACGTAATATTGCACCATGTGATGTGATCCCACGCCCCAGGGCCTGTCCCTGAAGAAAGTCACGTAGATAAAAATGTTCCCCTATATAGTAATCCAGAGATCAGGTTCAATAGATACCTAAATGTCACTTATTTAGCGTCAAAATTAATTTCCTATCAACTGATAACTATTTCACGTCTCAATAATCAATTAATAATAAGATCAAAGGAGGAATATCCTCGAAACCCCCCCTTCCCCCTTCTCATCTCCCGCCTTTTTCCCAGACAGCGTCACTCGTGGTTCTACATTCATTGTGTTTACAGGTGAGTGACATCGCTCTCGAAATCCCTCAATATTTGTGAAATTCAATGCCTCTCGCCATTATTATATAGTCCATAATCTTCCCCAATAGTCTGACAATACATGTAAACCCCTATTGAGATCTATTATAAGTGGATAATATCAATTTCCTTCTCTTAAAGAAGGACAACGTGGTTTCAAAACCGCATGGTCCCCTATTCCCTACAAAATATTTCATGGTGTACAATATATATTTTTCACGGTAATTTCTATGTTATTGTGACTGTGTATTAACTTCTGAGTTAAGGAAGTGAATTATAGACTCGTGGTTCTACATTCATTGTGTTTACAGGGAAAGAATGCCTCCACGACAGTTACACCAATTTCTCATTTACTTTCTTTTGTTTTTGTAGTTAAATGAACGGCTAGAAAGCCACTGCCAAATTTCCAAGTTAAGCTTTAGGAAACTATGTGTCACGTAAGACGGTCTGATAGACCCAGCCCATGTATTCAGGAATAGGAATCGCGTATTCCTATTTAGTGAGGAAGAGTTATACTATGTATGCATAAACAGAAACATTGAGATCACCTTACTTTCGGAAATCCCCTGAGAAAAGGTTCTTTAACTGTTCTCAGGCCCAGTTACAAAATTATAAAATTTTTAAGGTGATATTTTTCAGGGAAGGGAGTCAAGGGTATAATGTGTAATGTGTGAAGAGCTTGGTATCTCGAGGTGAGATATGTATTGCCAACTCTGTATTTATTTTCTTTTTGAGGAAGGTGAAGTTTTTCTGCCATGAGCCATTAAGTTGTCTGATACTATAACTAAGCTGTGTTTCTAAGACTCAGTGATCAGCCTGTGATATTCAAAGTATACATTAAATAAATAACTCAAGTAAAATCTGAGAAAGTGATTCTGTGTTAATACTAACCTCCGTTTGGTGTGGTAAGGTTAATAGGGAGGTGCTCAACACTCTTGAAAAAGGATATGAAACAAATCCACGAATCCATGTGTCTTATTGAAACTCAGTCCACTCTACCAAATAACTAAATTGTCAAATCAGTTCCCCTTTTCTTTTCATTGGTCACCTATATTTCCCTGGTAGTAATTATTTTCTCTTTCGAATATTTTAACTTCCCTTTAGGAAGAAATTAAATTCCCTGAGAATCCCCTAATTCTCATTAAACCTTTGGGGGTGGTGGCAGCTTTCTTTTCTTAATATTCAGGGAAATATCCAACATCAGGGACCATTAATTAATATAATTAATCAAAGTAAATATCTTTTTAATTGCCATGAGAGTTCCCCATTCGAAGTTAATTTAATGACAAGGCACCACACTGGTGGTCCTTCAGCAGTGAAGTGAAAGTAAAACAAATTAATTAAATAAAGAATAGAACAACAATTAACAACAACTATAATAAATAAATAAAAAAATAACGCCCCCGTCCCCCCCCCCCCCCCCCCGGGCACCACACTGGTGGCTTAAGCGGTGGGATTCAAAGTGTTTTGAGCACTGCCTAACATTACCACAACAAGGGAGAATGTGGAAAATTTCAGTGGTGGGTCATAGTCAAATTCCAAACAAGTTAGTAGTGGAAAATACAGAAATAAGAATATTCCGAGCACCTGGAGGTAGAGCAGACAATTTCAATAATGATACCCGAATGAATGAAGTGCTAAACTGGGAACATGACCTATGTATACTTTGGATAGGCAGTAATGATATTGACCAGGAATCAAATCCTAAAGACATTGTAGAGAACATTAGCCAAATAATAGAGTCTATTGAACAAGACTGCCAAGCAGTAGTATGGGTATGTTTAATAGAACCCAGATTCTACCCCAATGAAGAATTCATGTCCCATCAGGATAATAGGAAAGTACAAAGGGCCATAAATAAAAAATTACAAAAACACCTGCCCAATCAACAAATCCATTTCAACAGTGAGTTCTGGGTAGAGAACCTATCAGAGGATGGAATTCATTGGAATCAAGAAGGTAAACAAAGAGTAAAAAGCAAACTCAGAAAAACCATAAGAAATTTCATGGATGGGGAAGAGTCAGATTAGATCATAAAGTAGCCTAGATTAAGGTACAAACTGACCCAGTATCCCTAGCCAAAATGGAGTATGAAGATAGAGAAGGGGAGACAGTAGAAGGCAGTTGGAATCTTGAAAACTCCAAAATCATGAGAGGGGAAATCGAAGAATTAAAGAATGTGGTACGTCAACAGGCCGCGGTGATAGAGAGAATAGGGAGTCGCGTCATCAAACAGGAAGAGACCCTTGCCTCACCTGTAGTTAGTCGCCCCCCAGTAACCAAACCGAGAGACATCCCTATGCTCGAACTAAACCACCTGGAGGGCCTAGAGGCTTCAACACGCCTCCAAATGTTTATTGAATTGATAGAACAGGCCACACCCGAGGA
Source organism: Cancer borealis (assembly GCA_036785275.1). Classification (NCBI taxonomy): domain Eukaryota; kingdom Metazoa; phylum Arthropoda; class Malacostraca; order Decapoda; family Cancridae; genus Cancer; species Cancer borealis. The sequence goes on along the minus strand of JAXIVD010001303.1, from coordinate 62,610 downwards.
TGCCTCCCGAATCCAAGTCGCCAAAGGCAGGTTAGGATCAGAAATAGTCATGCTCATACATAACCACCAACGAAAACAGCCGAACCTTTCATGGAGTCATTTTTGTCAGCTATTAAAAGATGAGTTTGCTGTAGATGTGAATCTAGACCGAGCGTGGCAGGATTTAGAAAATGAATTTTATGACTGGGGAGAGAGCCCACAAGTCTTTTGTAATAGAACCATTTGCAAATACGCCACTTTAGAGTCTAAATTTCCAAATGAAAAATTTCCTGATAGAAACAAATACCTAAAACGAAAGGTATGGCAAGGTCTACCACGAGATCTCAAAGATAAATTGGAAGGTTTCTTAGATGAAGCCTACCCCCTAAATAAATTCCTGGACAGAGTTGAGTACCAAAGACAACTTTTCTTGGAAACACAAACCCCATCTGTACAGCAGGTGTCCAGAGAAAATGAAAAGTCAGTAAGACCAAAAGTCACCCAACCCCTAACTTCTGCCCCAGCCCCCTCCCCAGAGTCAGAAAGCAAGTCCGAGATAGAAGATCTCAAGGAACAGATGAAGGCCCTGACAACTCAATTAAGCCAGCTCAAATCAATTAGCCCACCCAGTCAATACCATCAGTATCAGTCCCTTACTCCTTCTGGACGGTCATGGTCCTCCCCAAAGCCCAAAGTATTCTGCCCTAATTGTCGTTCTCACACTCACAACCTGAGAGAATGTGCCTCAGCTCCCCACGATGGGTCGTGCTTTGACTGCCGACGCATGAATTGCAGAAGGGGAAATGCCAATTGCCCAGGGAGAATTAACCAGAATCATAGCTGACTAACTCAGGCCCCCACCTCTCCTATAATTCAACTATCAGTAAACAATAAATTAGTGTCAGCTTTGGTAGATACTGGTAGTAGTTATACTTTAATGAAAGAATCCACCAGAAGTAAATTAGGTTGTGAACTCCACCAGAAAAGAAAATTCCCTTGTCTCCAAGGAGTAACAGGAACACCCCTCAGAATACTAGGTTCAGTGTTAGTGGAAGTAGGTATTGGGCTGCAAACGGTAGTAAAGAAATGGGTCCCAGTGGTTCCAAACAGCTATTTGCAAGCAGATATGTTGCTGGGAACTGACATCCTATTCCATTCCTCATTCATATGGGATCCTGAGAAGAAGTTATTTCATTGGGGAAAGGCTCCTTATGCCGTCCACCAAATTCGACCCCGGAAAAGTGCAGTCCGTAACGTAACTCAACTTCCTCCCCCAGTAATATCATTAAAACTTGAGAACCAATTGCATAATCCCAAAGAAATTCGGCTAGATCCATATCAAACCAAATTCATTCCCCTAACGGTTGCAGAAGAAACTGGTACCACCCTCATAGTACACCCACAAGGAAAACCCTCCAGTAACTGTCACCCCTTTTGTGTTAACGCAAATGATGATCAAACTATTCCCTGCCCAGTAACTAACAGCACCCTTTTTGGCTGGTATGAGAAGGGCGAAGTAAATTCACCTTCAGTACATCACATTCAAAATGACCTCCTTCCCCATTCCGACCAACCTAGTATTCCTGGAGGACGTAAAGAAAAGTTAAATCACCTATTATCTAAATTACCCATGTCCCATTTAAGGAAAACACAAAAAGCAGAATTAAATAAAGTCATCTTAGCCCATGATCAGCTATTTTTGCTGGAAGAGGGAGAATTGGGAACCCTTAATGTCCCCCCTGTGGAGATTCAGTTGACAGATGACAGTCCTGTGAGGGCCCCTATGTACCGGTATCCTGAAGCCTCAAAGGAAATAATTAGCCAAATGCTAGAAGATATGGAAGCCCGGGAAATTATAGAAAAATCGACTGCTGCATGGCTCAGCCCGATTGTATTAGTAAGCAAATCAGATGGCTCTAAGAGGATGTGTCTCGATTACAGAAAAGTAAATACTCACTTAGCCACTGACATTTATCCTCTCCCAAGGTTGGACGAATTAGTCGAGCAAGCCTCGGGCCAGGCTTTCTATACCACCATGGATCTTAAGGAAGCCTACTTCCAAGTTACCATCAAAGACAGTTCTCGAGACATTACCACCTTTAGTGATGGAATATCATTATATCGCTTCCGCAGACTCCCGTTTGGATTGTTCTGCTCACCAGCCATCTTCTCTCGACAAATGGCCTCAATCTTAACCCCTTTATTGAAGGAGGGATGGGTTAGAAATTATCTGGATGACATAATCTTGTGGGCCCCTGATTTTTCCACCATGTTAACTAGAGTCCAAAAGATCTTTCAGACCCTAGAGGAAAGTGGCATCAAATTAAATTTGAGCAAATGCACTTTTGGAGAGACAGAAGTAAAATTTTTGGGCCATTTGGTCTCTAAAGAAGGATGTAAACCTGACCCTAAAAATGTCGAAGCCATCAAAAAAATGCCTCCTCCCAGCACAGTTAAAGGAGTCAGACGATACTTAGGAATGTGTTCTTTCTATCGTAAACATATCCAAAATTTTGCCAAATTAGCAGCCCCCCCTAAACAACCTCACAAAAAAGAATACTAAATTTAATTGGACAAAAGAATGCCAACACTCCTTTACCACCCTAAAACAAATACTCAGTGATGCCCCAGTGTTAGTTAAGGCAGAATTAACACAACCATTTATAGTCACCACGGATGCTAGCAATACTCATGTTGGAGGTGTCCTCAGCCAGATTCAAGTAGATGGAAGTAACAAGCCCATCGGTTACTTCTCAAAAAAATTAAACCCCACTGAGTCTAGATATTCAGCCACTGATCGAGAAGCCCTAGGAGTAGTGTTAACATGCAGAAATTTTCATCATTATTTATGGGGAACAAAATTTAGCATTTTTACTGACCACCAACCATTAACTAGTATTTTCAAGAGGAAAACCAAAAGCCCCCGAATGAGCAGGTGGATACTGGAAATGAGGGAATATACTTACGACATTAAGTATCTAAAAGGGAAACAAAATGTGGTGGCTGACAGTTTGTCAAGGCCAGTAAGAGTAGTTCGTCAGATAACCGAGCCCAGAAATTATTTAGGACTAAGTCTAACAGCCATAGCCGAAGCCCAAAGAGAAGATGAGAGATGGAAAGAACTAGCAGAATATTTAGAAGGGGGAAAACTACCTACAAAATTATACCCTAAAGTCATCTTAGATCAGTTTGTGGTAGAAGAAAAAGTCTTGTATTTTATTAAGGAAAAAGTAGATGGCACCCTTCACTATTGCTTGGTAGTTCCTCAACCACTCAAACAGAAAGCTTTAGAATTTGCCCATGTAGTTTCTGGACATTTCGGGCAAAAGAAAACAATAGCCAAGGCAGAAGAATTTTTCTATTGGGCCAACCTGAAATCTGAAGTTAACCAGTATGTAAAAAATTGCCTCACTTGCCAACAGTTTAAGGGTACCACAAGATTGCAACAGAAATGGCAAGAATTACCATCAGTATCACAACCATTAGAAAGATTAGGCATTGATCTTACTGATATGACCGCAGGGACACATGGTTATCGATATGTCTTAACAGTAGTGGATCATTTCAGTAGGTTTGTGAAATTATACCCACTTAAAACAAAACACACACACACTGTCGTGGAGAGCATGGAGCAGTACCTCGCAGACTTCGGCACCCCCCAGTCTGTGGTCCACGACAACGGGTTGGGGTTTGTGTCCCGGCAGTTCCAAGACCTCTGCCGGAGGCATCGGATTGCCAACTGCCATACAACCCCATATCATCCCCGAGGGAACAGCACCACGGAGAGGCTCCATTCGTCCCTCAAGACGGTACTGGCTATCCTATGTGCAGGGTACCCACTCAAGTGGCCGCAGTATCTGGCGTCCTGCCAGACAGTACTCAACCATGCTGTGCACTCTTCAACGGCCGTCCAGCCTTTCTTCGCCTTCTTCGGACGCCATGCCCCTCGTCAAGTGGATTCCCCCCTCCCCAGTATTGCAGGAAACCCCGAAGGACTAGAGGTGGCTAAGGAGGTGATCAAACAGACCCATCTCAAACAGACACGACGGTACCGGGAAGTGGCGAACAGGAAAAGAACTAACCAAGCCGTCAGTGTTGGACAATTGGTGTGGGTCAGACAGGAAGTGACACTGCCAGGTACTAGCAGGAAACTGAACCCTAAGTGGACCGGTCCCTACAAGACTATAGAAATCATTAGGGATGGTGGTGCTTACCTGCTCGAGAACGTCTTTACCAGACAAAAGGTGCAAAGGGCGGCTGAGAAAGTGAAGCCGTATGTGGGTACCGAGGAATGGTTATTAGCCCCCTTGGAAGTGTCGTGTGCCAAGGAAGACAATGAAGAACCAATGCCTCCACGGCTTAGAAAAAAACCTCGAAGATATATCGAGGAGTGTTAGGTACAGTGGCTGGGCAGAAACAACCCCAAAGACTATGCCACCATGGGTATTAATTTTAGGATATAAAGGAACAGGTTTGGACAATTAGTGGTGCTAAGTTGCAATCCCCTTGGAGGTATGTTGTTGGTGAATCGACCCAGGTGTGACAGGTCGATAGACTATCCACCTTAATTCCCCCGGGCCTAGTTTGAGCCCTGAAGGAGTGGTGAACTTTTAAAGTAGAAGATAAGTTCACAGGATTGTGTGTAGTTCACACAATGGACTAGTTCAGGAAGCTGTAGGCCACTTTAACGTGAGGGAATCACACCTGGTAGTAGTGTGATTAGGCCTCTAAGCTACAGTCTGCCGGTGTTAGGAGGTGGAGGAGACATCAGGACGTAGCCTAAGCTCTGTCAAATGCTTCCTGTATGACCACTTGCTGCGGAAACGAATGAAGGGTGATTGAATGCGAATGTTGTGATCAAATGAAGATGAATGACTGAGAATTTATGTTATTGTTTGTTTTGGTGTGAAAGTCAAGGGCTGGAAGGCTCAACTTAGCTACCGAGTGTCCGGGATCTTGTACAGTTGACGAGATCATCCATACTTCTCTCATGAGTATGTGGACTGGGGTGTGCCCTACAATAATCTGAACTACAGCCAAGTAGCAGCAGTAGCCAGGCAATTGGTTTCTCAGGAACCACATATTACGTTGCCAGTGTTTTAGCCAGGAAGGGCTGCAGAAGTAGTGGAGTGGTGGGGAAGGTCGAGTGAATGTTAGACTGATGGAAAACCAAGGTGGGTTGTAGCCTTAGTGACCACTAAACCAGTTCCTAAATTGTAAAACTGTTAGGATGTAATTTTTTATTATTAGTGAGTAAAAACATTTCACCCGGAGGGAAAAGTCGTGTGATGCTTCCAATTTAATCTCAAATAGGCCTACTGAATGTACCTTTTTTTGTTATGTTTAGTCTGCCCTTAGATCCTGTATTCCCAAGGGGATACTGCATTATATAAATGTTTTTACTCACATCATTCATACTTTCATACTATATGTTTATATTAAGGTTTATATTATAATTGTTTCTCCAAACTTTCAAATCCTATGCAGTCAACCCCTCCCACAAGACAGTTTTCTATGGAAAGAAATTAATATCATAATCTTATCATTATTAATAGTTATTAACTTGTCAAAATGCTCTCCATAGTCTAATATAATTAACCTACTTAGTTATCTTCCCACAAAATTTTGTTAAGAATGACGTAATATTGCACCATGTGATGTGATCCCACGCCCCAGGGCCTGTCCCTGAGGAAAGTCACGTAGACAAAAATGTTCCCCTATATAGTAATCCAGAGATCAGGTTCAATAGATACCTAAATGTCACTTATTTAGCGTCAAAATTAATTTTCTATCAACTGATAGCTATTTCACGTCTCAATAATCAATTAATAATAAGATCAAAGGAGGAATATCCTCGAAACCCCCCCTTCCCCCTTCTCATCTCCCGCCTTTTTCCCAGACAGCGTCACTCGTGGTTCTACATTCATTGTGTTTACAGGTGAGTGACATCGCTCTCGAAATCCCTCAATATTTGTGAAATTCAATGCCTCTCGCCATTATTATATAGTCCATAATCTTCCCCAATAGTCTGACAATACATGTAAACCCCTATTGAGATCTATTATAAGTGGATAATATCAATTTCCTTCTCTTAAAGAAGGACAACGTGGTTTCAAAACCGCATGGTCCCCTATTCCCTACAAAATATTTCATGGTGTACAATATATATTTTTCACGGTAATTTCTATGTTATTGTGACTGTGTATTAACTTCTGAGTTAAGGAAGTGAATTATAGACTCGTGGTTCTACATTCATTGTGTTTACAGGGAAAGAATGCCTCCACGACAGTTACACCAATTTCTCATTTACTTTCTTTTGTTTTTGTAGTTAAATGAACGGCTAGAAAGCCACTGCCAAATTTCCAAGTTAAGCTTTAGGAAACTATGTGTCACGTAAGACGGTCTGATAGACCCAGCCCATGTATTCAGGAATAGGAATCGCGTATTCCTATTTAGTGAGGAAGAGTTATACTATGTATGCATAAACAGAAACATTGAGATCACCTTACTTTCGGAAATCCCCTGAGAAAAGGTTCTTTAACTGTTCTCAGGCCCAGTTACAAAATTATAAAATTTTTAAGGTGATATTTTTCAGGGAAGGGAGTCAAGGGTATAATGTGTAATGTGTGAAGAGCTTGGTATCTCGAGGTGAGATATGTATTGCCAACTCTGTATTTATTTTCTTTTTGAGGAAGGTGAAGTTTTTCTGCCATGAGCCATTAAGTTGTCTGATACTATAACTAAGCCGTGTTTCTAAGACTCAGTGATCAGCCTGTGATATTCAAAGTATACATTAAATAAATAACTCAAGTAAAATCTGAGAAAGTGATTCTGTGTTAATACTAACCTCCGTTTGGTGTGGTAAGGTTAATAGGGAGGTGCTCAACACTCTTGAAAAAGGATATGAAACAAATCCACGAATCCATGTGTCTTATTGAAACTCAGTCCACTCTACCAAATAACTAAATTGTCAAATCAGTTCCCCTTTTCTTTTCATTGGTCACCTATATTTCCCTGGTAGTAATTATTTTCTCTTTCGAATATTTTAACTTCCCTTTAGGAAGAAATTAAATTCCCTGAGAATCCCCTAATTCTCATTAAACCTTTGGGGGTGGTGGCAGCTTTCTTTTCTTAATATTCAGGGAAATATCCAACATCAGGGACCATTAATTAATATAATTAATCAAAGTAAATATCTTTTTAATTGCCATGAGAGTTCCCCATTCGAAGTTAATTTAATGACAAGGCACCACACTGGTGGTCCTTCAGCAGTGAAGTGAAAGTAAAACAAATTAATTAAATAAAGAATAGAACAACAATTAACAACAACTATAATAAATAAATAAAAAAATAACGCCCCCGTCCCCCCCCCCCCCCCCCGGGCACCACACTGGTGGCTTAAGCGGTGGGATTCAAAGTGTTTTGAGCACTGCCTAACATTACCACAACAAGGGAGAATGTGGAAAATTTCAGTGGTGGGTCATAGTCAAATTCCAAACAAGTTAGTAGTGGAAAATACAGAAATAAGAATATTCCGAGCACCTGGAGGTAGAGCAGACAATTTCAATAATGATACCCGAATGAATGAAGTGCTAAACTGGGAACATGACCTATGTATACTTTGGATAGGCAGTAATGATATTGACCAGGAATCAAATCCTAAAGACATTGTAGAGAACATTAGCCAAATAATAGAGTCTATTGAACAAGACTGCCAAGCAGTAGTATGGGTATGTTTAATAGAACCCAGATTCTACCCCAATGAAGAATTCATGTCCCATCAGGATAATAGGAAAGTACAAAGGGCCATAAATAAAAAATTACAAAAACACCTGCCCAATCAACAAATCCATTTCAACAGTGAGTTCTGGGTAGAGAACCTATCAGAGGATGGAATTCATTGGAATCAAGAAGGTAAACAAAGAGTAAAAAGCAAACTCAGAAAAACCATAAGAAATTTCATGGATGGGGAAGAGTCAGATTAGATCATAAAGTAGCCTAGATTAAGGTACAAACTGACCCAGTATCCCTAGCCAAAATGGAGTATGAAGATAGAGAAGGGGAGACAGTAGAAGGCAGTTGGAATCTTGAAAACTCCAAAATCATGAGAGGGGAAATCGAAGAATTAAAGAATGTGGTACGTCAACAGGCCGCGGTGATAGAGAGAATAGGGAGTCGCGTCATCAAACAGGAAGAGACCCTTGCCTCACCTGTAGTTAGTCGCCCCCCAGTAACCAAACCGAGAGACATCCCTATGCTCGAACTAAACCACCTGGAGGGCCTAGAGGCTTCAACACGCCTCCAAATGTTTATTGAATTGATAGAACAGGCCACACCCGAGGATGCCTCCCGAATCCAAGTCGCCAAAGGCAGGTTAGGATCAGAAATAGTCATGCTCATACATAACCACCAACGAAAACAGCCGAACCTTTCATGGAGTCATTTTTGTCAGCTATTAAAAGATGAGTTTGCTGTAGATGTGAATCTAGACCGAGCGTGGCAGGATTTAGAAAATGAATTTTATGACTGGGGAGAGAGCCCACAAGTCTTTTGTAATAGAACCATTTGCAAATACGCCACTTTAGAGTCTAAATTTCCAAATGAAAAATTTCCTGATAGAAACAAATACCTAAAACGAAAGGTATGGCAAGGTCTACCACGAGATCTCAAAGATAAATTGGAAGGTTTCTTAGATGAAGCCTACCCCCTAAATAAATTCCTGGACAGAGTTGAGTACCAAAGACAACTTTTCTTGGAAACACAAACCCCATCTGTACAGCAGGTGTCCAGAGAAAATGAAAAGTCAGTAAGACCAAAAGTCACCCAACCCCTAACTTCTGCCCCAGCCCCCTCCCCAGAGTCAGAAAGCAAGTCCGAGATAGAAGATCTCAAGGAACAGATGAAGGCCCTGACAACTCAATTAAGCCAGCTCAAATCAATTAGCCCACCCAGTCAATACCATCAGTATCAGTCCCTTACTCCTTCTGGACGGTCATGGTCCTCCCCAAAGCCCAAAGTATTCTGCCCTAATTGTCGTTCTCACACTCACAACCTGAGAGAATGTGCCTCAGCTCCCCACGATGGGTCGTGCTTTGACTGCCGACGCATGAATTGCAGAAGGGGAAATGCCAATTGCCCAGGGAGAATTAACCAGAATCATAGCTGACTAACTCAGGCCCCCACCTCTCCTATAATTCAACTATCAGTAAACAATAAATTAGTGTCAGCTTTGGTAGATACTGGTAGTAGTTATACTTTAATGAAAGAATCCACCAGAAGTAAATTAGGTTGTGAACTCCACCAGAAAAGAAAATTCCCTTGTCTCCAAGGAGTAACAGGAACACCCCTCAGAATACTAGGTTCAGTGTTAGTGGAAGTAGGTATTGGGCTGCAAACGGTAGTAAAGAAATGGGTCCCAGTGGTTCCAAACAGCTATTTGCAAGCAGATATGTTGCTGGGAACTGACATCCTATTCCATTCCTCATTCATATGGGATCCTGAGAAGAAGTTATTTCATTGGGGAAAGGCTCCTTATGCCGTCCACCAAATTCGACCCCGGAAAAGTGCAGTCCGTAACGTAACTCAACTTCCTCCCCCAGTAATATCATTAAAACTTGAGAACCAATTGCATAATCCCAAAGAAATTCGGCTAGATCCATATCAAACCAAATTCATTCCCCTAACGGTTGCAGAAGAAACTGGTACCACCCTCATAGTACACCCACAAGGAAAACCCTCCAGTAACTGTCACCCCTTTTGTGTTAACGCAAATGATGATCAAACTATTCCCTGCCCAGTAACTAACAGCACCCTTTTTGGCTGGTATGAGAAGGGCGAAGTAAATTCACCTTCAGTACATCACATTCAAAATGACCTCCTTCCCCATTCCGACCAACCTAGTATTCCTGGAGGACGTAAAGAAAAGTTAAATCACCTATTATCTAAATTACCCATGTCCCATTTAAGGAAAACACAAAAAGCAGAATTAAATAAAGTCATCTTAGCCCATGATCAGCTATTTTTGCTGGAAGAGGGAGAATTGGGAAGCCTTAATGTCCCCCCTGTGGAGATTCAGTTGACAGATGACAGTCCTGTGAGGGCCCCTATGTACCGGTATCCTGAAGCCTCAAAGGAAATAATTAGCCAAATGCTAGAAGATATGGAAGCCCGGGAAATTATAGAAAAATCGACTGCTGCATGGCTCAGCCCGATTGTATTAGTAAGCAAATCAGATGGCTCTAAGAGGATGTGTCTCGATTACAGAAAAGTAAATACTCACTTAGCCACTGACATTTATCCTCTCCCAAGGTTGGACGAATTAGTCGAGCAAGCCTCGGGCCAGGCTTTCTATACCACCATGGATCTTAAGGAAGCCTACTTCCAAGTTACCATCAAAGACAGTTCTCGAGACATTACCACCTTTAGTGATGGAATATCATTATATCGCTTCCGCAGACTCCCGTTTGGATTGTTCTGCTCACCAGCCATCTTCTCTCGACAAATGGCCTCAATCTTAACCCCTTTATTGAAGGAGGGATGGGTTAGAAATTATCTGGATGACATAATCTTGTGGGCCCCTGATTTTTCCACCATGTTAACTAGAGTCCAAAAGATCTTTCAGACCCTAGAGGAAAGTGGCATCAAATTAAATTTGAGCAAATGCACTTTTGGAGAGACAGAAGTAAAATTTTTGGGCCATTTGGTCTCTAAAGAAGGATGTAAACCTGACCCTAAAAATGTCGAAGCCATCAAAAAAATGCCTCCTCCCAGCACAGTTAAAGGAGTCAGACGATACTTAGGAATGTGTTCTTTCTATCGTAAACATATCCAAAATTTTGCCAAATTAGCAGCCCCCCCTAAACAACCTCACAAAAAAGAATACTAAATTTAATTGGACAAAAGAATGCCAACACTCCTTTACCACCCTAAAACAAATACTCAGTGATGCCCCAGTGTTAGTTAAGGCAGAATTAACACAACCATTTATAGTCACCACGGATGCTAGCAATACTCATGTTGGAGGTGTCCTCAGCCAGATTCAAGTAGATGGAAGTAACAAGCCCATCGGTTACTTCTCAAAAAAATTAAACCCCACTGAGTCTAGATATTCAGCCACTGATCGAGAAGCCCTAGGAGTAGTGTTAACATGCAGAAATTTTCATCATTATTTATGGGGAACAAAATTTAGCATTTTTACTGACCACCAACCATTAACTAGTATTTTCAAGAGGAAAACCAAAAGCCCCCGAATGAGCAGGTGGATACTGGAAATGAGGGAATATACTTACGACATTAAGTATCTAAAAGGGAAACAAAATGTGGTGGCTGACAGTTTGTCAAGGCCAGTAAGAGTAGTTCGTCAGATAACCGAGCCCAGAAATTATTTAGGACTAAGTCTAACAGCCATAGCCGAAGCCCAAAGAGAAGATGAGAGATGGAAAGAACTAGCAGAATATTTAGAAGGGGGAAAACTACCTACAAAATTATACCCTAAAGTCATCTTAGATCAGTTTGTGGTAGAAGAAAAAGTCTTGTATTTTATTAAGGAAAAAGTAGATGGCACCCTTCACTATTGCTTGGTAGTTCCTCAACCACTCAAACAGAAAGCTTTAGAATTTGCCCATGTAGTTTCTGGACATTTCGGGCAAAAGAAAACAATAGCCAAGGCAGAAGAATTTTTCTATTGGGCCAACCTGAAATCTGAAGTTAACCAGTATGTAAAAAATTGCCTCACTTGCCAACAGTTTAAGGGTACCACAAGATTGCAACAGAAATGGCAAGAATTACCATCAGTATCACAACCATTAGAAAGATTAGGCATTGATCTTACTGATATGACCGCAGGGACACATGGTTATCGATATGTCTTAACAGTAGTGGATCATTTCAGTAGGTTTGTGAAATTATACCCACTTAAAACAAAACACACACACACTGTCGTGGAGAGCATGGAGCAGTACCTCGCAGACTTCGGCACCCCCCAGTCTGTGGTCCACGACAACGGGTTGGGGTTTGTGTCCCGGCAGTTCCAAGACCTCTGCCGGAGGCATCGGATTGCCAACTGCCATACAACCCCATATCATCCCCGAGGGAACAGCACCACGGAGAGGCTCCATTCGTCCCTCAAGACGGTACTGGCTATCCTATGTGCAGGGTACCCACTCAAGTGGCCGCAGTATCTGGCGTCCTGCCAGACAGTACTCAACCATGCTGTACACTCTTCAACGGCCGTCCAGCCTTTCTTCGCCTTCTTCGGACGCCATGCCCCTCGTCAAGTGGATTCCCCCCTCCCCAGTATTGCAGGAAACCCCGAAGGACTAGAGGTGGCTAAGGAGGTGATCAAACAGACCCATCTCAAACAGACACGACGGTACCGGGAAGTGGCGAACAGGAAAAGAACTAACCAAGCCGTCAGTGTTGGACAATTGGTGTGGGTCAGACAGGAAGTGACACTGCCAGGTACTAGCAGGAAACTGAACCCTAAGTGGACCGGTCCCTACAAGACTATAGAAATCATTAGGGATGGTGGTGCTTACCTGCTCGAGAACGTCTTTACCAGACAAAAGGTGCAAAGGGCGGCTGAGAAAGTGAAGCCGTATGTGGGTACCGAGGAATGGTTATTAGCCCCCTTGGAAGTGTCGTGTGCCAAGGAAGACAATGAAGAACCAATGCCTCCACGGCTTAGAAAAAAACCTCGAAGATATATCGAGGAGTGTTAGGTACAGTGGCTGGGCAGAAACAACCCCAAAGACTATGCCACCATGGGTATTAATTTTAGGATATAAAGGAACAGGTTTGGACAATTAGTGGTGCTAAGTTGCAATCCCCTTGGAGGTATGTTGTTGGTGAATCGACCCAGGTGTGACAGGTCGATAGACTATCCACCTTAATTCCCCCGGGCCTAGTTTGAGCCCTGAAGGAGTGGTGAACTTTTAAAGTAGAAGATAAGTTCACAGGATTGTGTGTAGTTCACACAATGGACTAGTTCAGGAAGCTGTAGGCCACTTTAACGTGAGGGAATTGTGATGCTTCCAATTTAATTTCAAATAGGCCTACTGAATGTACCTTTTTTTTTGTTATGTTTAGTCTGCCCTTAGATCTTGTATTCCCAAGGGGATACTGCATTATATAAATGTTTTTACTCACATCATTCATACTTTTATGCTATATGTTTATATTAAGGTTTATATTAGAATTGTTTTTCCAAACTTTCAAATCCTATGCAGTCAACCCCTCCCACCAGACAGTTTTCTATGGAAAGAAATTAATATCATAATCTAATCACTATTAATAGTCATTAACTTGTCAAAATGCTCTCCATAGTCTAATATAATTAACCTACTTAGTTATCTTCCCACAAAACTTTGTTAAGGATGACGTAATATTGCATCATGTGAGGCGATTATGCCTCGAGGTCCGGGACGTGCTAAAAGTCACGTAGACAAAAATGTTCCCTTATATAGTAATCCAGAGATCAGATTCAATAGATATCTAAATGTCACTTATTTAGCGTAAAAATTAATTTCCTATAAACTAATAACTATTTCACGTCTCAATAATCAATTAATAATAAGATCAAAGGAGGAATATCCTCGAAACCCCCCCCTTCCCCCTTCTCATCTCCCGCCTTTTTCCCAGACAGCGTCATTCGTGGCTCACCCTCCATTGTGTTCGCAGGTGAGTGACATCGCTCTCGAAATCCCTCAATATTTGTGAAATCCAATACCTCTCGCCATTATTATATAGTCCACAATCTTCCCCAGTAGTCTGACAATACATGTAAACTCCTATTGAGATCTATTATAAGTGGATAATATCAATTTCCTTCTCTTAAAGAAGGACAACGTGGTTTCAAAACCGCATGGCCTCCTGTGTCTCCTGTTCCCCTTCAAAATAATATTTCATGGTGTATAATATATATTTTTCATAGTAATTTCTATGTTACTGTGACGGTGTATTAACTTCCGAGTTAAGGAAGTGAATTATGATTCGTGGCTCACCCTCCATTGTGTTCGCAGGGAAAGAATGCCTCCACGACAGTTACACCAATTTCTCATTTACTTTCTTTTGTTTTTGTAGTTAAATGAACGGCTAGAAAGCCACTGCCAAATTTCCAAGTTAAGCTTAGGAAACTATGTGTCACGTAAGACGGTCTGATAGACCCAGCCCATGTATCCAGGAATAGGAATCGCGTATTCCTACTTAGTGAGGAAGAGTTATACTATGTATGCATAAACAGAAACATTGAGATCATCTTACTTTCGGAAATCCCCTGAGAAAAGGTTCTTTAACTGTTCTCAGGCCCAGTTACAAAATTATAACATTTTTAAGGTGATATTTTTCAGGGAAGGGAGTCAAGGGTATAATGTATAATGTGTGAAGAGCTTGGTATCTCGAGGTGAGATATGTATTGCCAACTCTGTATTTATTTTCTTTTTGAGGAAGGTGAAGTTTTTTCTGCCATGAGCCATTAAGTTGTCTGATACTATAACTAAGCCGTGTTTCTAAGACTCAATGATCAGCCTGTGATATTCAAAGTATACATTAAATAAATAACTCAAGTAAAATCTGAGAAAGTGATTCTGTGTTAATACTAACCTCCGTTTGGTGTGGTAATGTTAATAGGGAGGTGCTCAACACTCTTGAAAAAGGATATGAAACAAATCCACGAATCCATGTGCCTTATTGAAACTCAGTCCACTCTACCAAATAACTAAATTGTTAAATCAGTTCCCCTTTTCTTTTCATTGGTCGCCTATATTTCCCTGGTAGTAATTATTTTCTCTTTCGAATATTTTAACTTCCCTTTAGGAAGAAATTAAATTCCCTGAGAATCCCCTAATTCTCACTAAACCTTTGGGGGTGGTGGCAGCTTTCTTTCCTTAATATCCAGGGAAATATCCAACATCAGGAACCATTAATTAATATAATTAATCAAAGTAAATATATTTTTAATTGCCATGAGAGTTCCCCATTCGAAGTTAATTTAATGACAAGGCACCACCCTGGTGGTCCTTCAGCAGTGAAGTGAAAGTAAAACAAATTAATTAAATAAAGAATAGAATAACAGAACAGAAATTTACAACTATAATAAATAAATAAAATATAAAAATAACGCCCCCGTCCCCCCCCCCGGGCACCACACTGGTGGCTTAAGCGGTGGGATTCAAAGTGTTTTGAGCACTGCCTAACATTACCACAACAAGGGAGAATGTGGAAAATTTCAGTGGTGGGTCATAGTCAAATTCCAAACAAGTTAGTAGTGGAAAATACAGAAATAAGAATATTCCGAGCACCTGGAGGTAGAGCAGACAATTTCAATAATGATACCCGAATGAATGAAGTGCTAAACTGGGAACATGACCTATGTATACTTTGGATAGGCAGTAATGATATTGACCAGGAATCAAATCCTAAAGACATTGTAGAGAACATTAGCCAAATAATAGAGTCTATTGAACAAGACTGCCAAGCAGTAGTATGGGTATGCTTAATAGAACCCAGATTCTACCCCAATGAAGAATTCATGTCCCATCAGGATTATAGGAAAGTACAAAGGGCCATAAATAAAAAATTACAAAAACACCTGCCCAATCAACAAATCCATTTCAACAGTGAGTTCTGGGTAGAGAACCTATCAGAGGATGGAATTCATTGGAATCAAGAAGGTAAACAAAGAGTAAAAAGCAAACTCAGTAAAACCATAAGAAATTTCATGGATGGGGAAGAGTCAGATTAGATTAAAGTTAGATTAAGGTACAAACTGACCCAGCATCCCTAGCCAAAATGGATTATGAAGAAAGAGAAGGGGAGACAGTAGAGGGCAGTTGGAATCTTGAAAACTCCAAAATCATGAGAGGGGAAATCGAAGAATTAAAGAATGTGGTACGTCACCAGGCCGCGGTGATAGAGAGAATAGGGAGTCGCGTCATCAAACAGGAAGAGACCCTTGCCTCACCTGTAGTTAGTCGCCCCCCAGTAACCAAACCGAGAGACATCCCCATGCTCGAACTAAACCACCTGGAGGGCCTAGAGGCTTCAACACGCCTCCAAATGTTTATTGAATTAATAGAACAGGCCACACCCGAGGATGCCTCCCGAATCCAAGTCGCCAAAAGCAGGTTAGGATCAGAAATAGTCATGCTCGTACATAACCACCAACGAAAACGGCCGAACCTTTCATGGAGTAATTTTTGTCAGCTATTAAAAGATGAGTTTGCTGTAGATGTGAATCTAGACCGAGCGTGGCAGGATTTAGAAAATGAATTTTATGACTGGGGAGAGAGCCCACAAGTCTTTTGTAATAGAACCATTTGCAAATACGCCACTTTAGAGTCTAAATTTCCAAATGAAAAATTTCCTGATAGAAACAAATACCTAAAACGAAAGGTATGGCAAGGTCTACCACGAGATCTCAAAGATAAATTGGAAGGTTTCTTAGATGAAGCCTACCCCCTAAATAAATTCCTGGACAGAGTTGAGTACCAAAGACAACTTTTCTTGGAAACACAAACCCCATCTGTACAGCAGGTGTCCAGAGAAAATGAAAAATCAGTAAGACCAAAAGTCACCCAACCCCTAACTTCTGCCCCAGCCCCCTCCCCAGAGTCAGAAAGCAAGTCCGAGATAGAAGATCTCAAGGAACAGATGAAGGCCCTGACAACTCAATTAAGCCAGCTCAAATCAATTAGCCCACCCAGTCAATACCATCAGTATCAGTCCCTTACTCCTTCTGGACGGTCATGGTCCTCCCCAAAGCCCAAAGTATTCTGCCCTTATTGTCGTTCTCACACTCACAACCTGAGAGAATGTGCCTCAGCTCCCCACGATGGGTCGTGCTTTGACTGCCGACGCATGAATTGCAGAAGGGGAAATGCCAATTGCCCAGGGAGAATTAACCAGAATCATAGCTGACTAACTCAGGCCCCCGCCTCTCCTATAATTCAACTATCAGTAAACAATAAATTAGTGTCAGCTTTGGTAGATACTGGTAGTAGTTATACTTTAATGAAAGAATCCACCAGAAGTAAATTAGGTTGTGAACTCCACCAGAAAAGAAAATTCCCTTGTCTCCAAGGAGTAACAGGAACACCCCTCAGAATACTAGGTTCAGTGTTAGTGGAAGTAGGTATTGGGCTGCAAACGGTAGTAAAGAAATGGGTCCCAGTGGTTCCAAACAGCTATTTGCAAGCAGATATGTTGCTGGGAACTGACATCCTATTCCATTCCTCATTCATATGGGATCCTGAGAAGAAGTTATTTCATTGGGGAAAGGCTCCTTATGCCGTCCACCAAATTCGACCCCGGAAAAGTGCAGTCCGTAACGTAACTCAACTTCCTCCCCCAGTAATATCATTAAAACTTGAGAACCAATTGCATAATCCCAAAGAAATTCGGCTAGATCCATATCAAACCAAATTCATTCCCCTAACGGTTGCAGAAGAAACTGGTACCACCCTCATAGTACACCCACAAGGAAAACCCTCCAGTAACTGTCACCCCTTTTGTGTTAACGTAAATGATGATCAAACTATTCCCTGCCCAGTAACTAACAACACCAAAGTACCCAAATTTTTTAAAATAGGCACCCTTTTTGGCTGGTATGAGAAGGGCGAAGTAAATTCACCTTCAGTACATCACATTCAAAATGACCTCCTTCCCCATTCCGACCAACCTAGTATTCCTGGAGGACGTAAAGAAAAGTTAAATCACCTATTATGTAAATTACCCATGTCCCATTTAAGGAAAACACAAAAAGCAGAATTAAATAAAGTCATCTTAGCCCATGATCAGCTATTTTTGCTGGAAGAGGGAGAATTGGGAACCCTTAATGTCCCCCCTGTGGAGATTCAGTTGACAGATGACAGTCCTGTGAGGGCCCCTATGTACCGGTATCCTGAAGCCTCAAAGGAAATAATTAGCCAAATGCTAGAAGATATGGAAGCCCGGGAAATTATAGAAAAATCGACTGCTGCATGGCTCAGCCCGATTGTGTTAGTAAGCAAATCAGATGGCTCTAAGAGGATGTGTCTCGATTACAGAAAAGTAAATACTCACTTAGCCACTGACATTTATCCTCTCCCAAGGTTGGACGAATTAGTCGAGCAAGCCTCGGGCCAGGCTTTCTATACCACCCTGGATCTTAAGGAAGCCTACTTCCAAGTTACCATCAAAGACAGTTCTCGAGACATTACCACTTTTAGTGATGGAATATCATTATATCGCTTCCGCAGACTCCCATTTGGATTGTCCTGCTCGCCAGCCATCTTCTCTCGACAAATGGCCTCAATCTTAACCCCTTTATTGAAGGAGGGATGGGTTAGAAATTATCTGGATGACATAATCTTGTGGGCCCCTGATTTTTCCACCATGTTAACTAGAGTCCAAAAGATCTTTCAGACCCTAGAGGAAAGTGGCATCAAATTAAATTTGAGCAAATGTACTTTTGGAGAGGCAGAAGTAAAATTTTTGGGCCATTTGGTCTCTAAAGAAGGATGTAAACCTGACCCTAAAAATGTCGAAGCCATAAAAAAAATGCCTCCTCCCAGCACAGTTAAAGGAGTCAGACGATACTTAGGAATGTGTTCTTTCTATCGTAAACACATCCAAAATTTTGCCAAATTAGCAGCCCCCCTAAACAACCTCACAAAAAAGAATACTAAATTTAATTGGACAAAAGAATGCCAACACTCCTTTACCACCCTAAAACAAATACTCAGTGATGCCCCAGTGTTAGTTAAGGCAGAATTAACACAACCATTTATAGTCACCACGGATGCTAGCAATACTCATGTTGGAGGTGTCCTCAGCCAGATTCAAGTAGATGGAAGTAACAAGCCCATCGGTTACTTCTCAAAAAAATTAAACCCCACTGAGTCTAGATATTCAGCCACTGATCGAGAAGCCCTAGGAGTAGTGTTAACATGCAGAAATTTTCATCATTATTTATGGGGAACAAAATTTAGCATTTTTACTGACCACCAACCATTAACTAGTATTTTCAAGAGGAAAACCAAAAGCCCCCGAATGAGCAGGTGGATACTGGAAATGAGGGAATATACTTACGACATTAAGTATCTAAAAGGGAAACAAAATGTGGTGGCTGACAGTTTGTCAAGGCCAGTAAGAGTAGTTCGTCAGATAACCGAGCCCAGAAATTATTTAGGACTAAGTCTAACAGCCATAGCCGAAGCCCAAAGAGAAGATGAGAGATGGAAAGAACTAGCAGAATATTTAGAAGGGGGAAAGCTACCTACAAAATTATACCCTAAAGTCATCTTAGATCAGTTTGTGGTAGAAGAAAAAGTCTTGTATTTTATTAAGGAAAAAGTAGATGGCACCCTTCACTATTGCTTGGTAGTTCCTCAACCACTCAAACAGAAAGCTTTAGAATTTGCCCATGTAGTTTCTGGACATTTCGGGCAAAAGAAAACAATAACCAAGACAGAAGAATTTTTCTATTGGGCCAACCTGAAATCTGAAGTTAACCAGTATGTAAAAAATTGCCTCACTTGCCAACAGTTTAAGGGTACCACAGGATTGCAACAGAAATGGCAAGAATTACCATCAGTATCACAACCATTAGAAAGATTAGGCATTGATCTTACTGATATGACCGCAGGGACACATGGTTATCGATATGTCTTAACAGTAGTGGATCATTTCAGTAGGTTCGTGAAATTATACCCACTTAAAACAAAACACACACACACTGTCGTGGAGAGCATGGAGCAGTACCTCGCAGACTTCGGCACCCCCCAGTCTGTGGTCCACGACAACGGGTTGGAGTTTGTGTCCCGGCAGTTCCAAGACCTCTGCCGGAGGCATCGGATTGCCAACTGCCATACAACCCCATATCATCCCCGAGGGAACAGCACCACGGAGAGGCTCCATTCGTCCCTCAAGACGGTACTGGCTATCCTATGTGCAGGGTACCCACTCAAGTGGCCGCAGTATCTGGCGTCCTGCCAGACAGTACTCAACCATGCTGTGCACTCTTCAACGGCCGTCCAGCCTTTCTTCGCCTTCTTCGGACGCCATGCCCCTCGTCAAGTGGATTCCCCCCTCCCCAGTATTGCAGGAAACCCCGAAGGACTAGAGGTGGCTAAGGAGGTGATCAAACAGACCCATCTCAAACAGACACGACGGTACCGGGAAGTGGCGAACAGGAAAAGAACTAACCAAGCCGTCAGTGTTGGACAATTGGTGTGGGTCAGACAGGAAGTGACACTGCCAGGTACTAGCAGGAAACTGAACCCTAAGTGGACCGGTCCCTACAAGACTATAGAAATCATTAGGGATGGTGGTGCTTACCTGCTCGAGAACGTCTTTACCAGACAAAAGGTGCAAAGGGCGGCTGAGAAAGTGAAGCCGTATGTGGGTACCGAGGAATGGTTATTAGCCCCCTTGGAAGTGTCGTGTGCCAAGGAAGACAATGAAGAACCAATGCCTCCACGGCTTAGAAAAAAACCTCGAAGATATATCGAGGAGTGTTAGGTACAGTGGCTGGGCAGAAACAACCCCAAAGACTATGCCACCATGGGTATTAATTTTAGGATATAAAGGAACAGGTTTGGACAATTAGTGGTGCTAAGTTGCAATCCCCTTGGAGGTATGTTGTTGGTGAATCGACCCAGGTGTGACAGGTCGATAGACTATCCACCTTAATTCCCCCGGGCCTAGTTTGAGCCCTGAAGGAGTGGTGAACTTTTAAACTAGAAGATAAGTTCACAGGATTGTGTGTAGTTCACACAATGGACTAGTTCAGGAAGCTGTAGGCCACTTTAACGTGAGGGAATCACACCTGGTAGTAGTGTGATTAGGCCTCTAAGCTACAGTCTGCCGGTGTTAGGAGGTGGAGGAGACATCAGGACGTAGCCTAAGCTCTGTCAAATGCTTCCTGTATGACCACTTGCTGCGGAAACGAATGAAGGGTGATTGAATGCGAATGTTGTGAGCAAATGAAGATGAATGACTGAGAATTTATGTTATTGTTTGTTTTGGTGTGAAAGTCAAGGGCTGGAAGGCTCAACTTAGCTACCGAGTGTCCGGGATCTTGTACAGTTGACGAGATCATCCATACTTCTCTCATGAGTATGTGGACTGGGGTGTGCCCTACAATAATCTGAACTACAGCCAAGTAGCAGCAGTAGCCAGGCAATTGGTTTCTCAGGAACCACATATTACGTTGCCAGTGTTTTAGCCAGGAAGGGCTGCAGAAGTAGTGGAGTGGTGGGGAAGGTCGAGTGAATGTTAGACTGATGGAAAACCAAGGTGGGTTGTAGCCTTAGTGACCACTAAACCAGTTCCTAAATGGTAAACCTGTTAGGATGTAATTTTTTTTTATTATTAGTGAGTAAAAACATTTCACCCGGAGGGAAAAGTCGTGTGATGCTTCCAATTTAATTTCAAATAGGCCTACTGAATGTACCTTTTTTTTTGTTATGTTTAGTCTGCCCTTAGATCTTGTATTCCCAAGGGGATACTGCATTATATAAATGTTTTTACTCACATCATTCATACTTTTATGCTATATGTTTATATTAAGGTTTATATTAGAATTGTTTTTCCAAACTTTCAAATCCTATGCAGTCAACCCCTCCCACCAGACAGTTTTCTATGGAAAGAAATTAATATCATAATCTAATCACTATTAATAGTCATTAACTTGTCAAAATGCTCTCCATAGTCTAATATAATTAACCTACTTAGTTATCTTCCCACAAAACTTTGTTAAGGATGACGTAATATTGCATCATGTGAGGCGATTATGCCTCGAGGTCCGGGACGTGCTAAAAGTCACGTAGACAAAAATGTTCCCTTATATAGTAATCCAGAGATCAGATTCAATAGATATCTAAATGTCACTTATTTAGCGTAAAAATTAATTTCCTATAAACTAATAACTATTTCACGTCTCAATAATCAATTAATAATAAGATCAAAGGAGGAATATCCTCGAAACCCCCCCCTTCCCCCTTCTCATCTCCCGCCTTTTTCCCAGACAGCGTCATTCGTGGCTCACCCTCCATTGTGTTCGCAGGTGAGTGACATCGCTCTCGAAATCCCTCAATATTTGTGAAATCCAATACCTCTCGCCATTATTATATAGTCCACAATCTTCCCCAGTAGTCTGACAATACATGTAAACTCCTATTGAGATCTATTATAAGTGGATAATATCAATTTCCTTCTCTTAAAGAAGGACAACGTGGTTTCAAAACCGCATGGCCTCCTGTGTCTCCTGTTCCCCTTCAAAATAATATTTCATGGTGTATAATATATATTTTTCATAGTAATTTCTATGTTACTGTGACGGTGTATTAACTTCCGAGTTAAGGAAGTGAATTATGATTCGTGGCTCACCCTCCATTGTGTTCGCAGGGAAAGAATGCCTCCACGACAGTTACACCAATTTCTCATTTACTTTCTTTTGTTTTTGTAGTTAAATGAACGGCTAGAAAGCCACTGCCAAATTTCCAAGTTAAGCTTAGGAAACTATGTGTCACGTAAGACGGTCTGATAGACCCAGCCCATGTATCCAGGAATAGGAATCGCGTATTCCTACTTAGTGAGGAAGAGTTATACTATGTATGCATAAACAGAAACATTGAGATCATCTTACTTTCGGAAATCCCCTGAGAAAAGGTTCTTTAACTGTTCTCAGGCCCAGTTACAAAATTATAACATTTTTAAGGTGATATTTTTCAGGGAAGGGAGTCAAGGGTATAATGTATAATGTGTGAAGAGCTTGGTATCTCGAGGTGAGATATGTATTGCCAACTCTGTATTTATTTTCTTTTTGAGGAAGGTGAAGTTTTTTCTGCCATGAGCCATTAAGTTGTCTGATACTATAACTAAGCCGTGTTTCTAAGACTCAATGATCAGCCTGTGATATTCAAAGTATACATTAAATAAATAACTCAAGTAAAATCTGAGAAAGTGATTCTGTGTTAATACTAACCTCCGTTTGGTGTGGTAATGTTAATAGGGAGGTGCTCAACACTCTTGAAAAAGGATATGAAACAAATCCACGAATCCATGTGCCTTATTGAAACTCAGTCCACTCTACCAAATAACTAAATTGTTAAATCAGTTCCCCTTTTCTTTTCATTGGTCGCCTATATTTCCCTGGTAGTAATTATTTTCTCTTTCGAATATTTTAACTTCCCTTTAGGAAGAAATTAAATTCCCTGAGAATCCCCTAATTCTCACTAAACCTTTGGGGGTGGTGGCAGCTTTCTTTCCTTAATATCCAGGGAAATATCCAACATCAGGAACCATTAATTAATATAATTAATCAAAGTAAATATATTTTTAATTGCCATGAGAGTTCCCCATTCGAAGTTAATTTAATGACAAGGCACCACCCTGGTGGTCCTTCAGCAGTGAAGTGAAAGTAAAACAAATTAATTAAATAAAGAATAGAATAACAGAACAGAAATTTACAACTATAATAAATAAATAAAATATAAAAATAACGCCCCCGTCCCCCCCCCCGGGCACCACAGAATCACACCTGGTAGTAGTGTGATTAGGCCTCTAAGCTACAGTCTGCCGGTGTTAGGAGGTGGAGGAGACATCAGGACGTAGCCTAAGCTCTGTCAAATGCTTCCTGTATGACCACTTGCTGCGGAAACGAATGAAGGGTGATTGAATGCGAATGTTGTGATCAAATGAAGATGAATGACTGAGAATTTATGTTATTGTTTGTTTTGGTGTGAAAGTCAAGGGCTGGAAGGCTCAACTTAGCTACCGAGTGTCCGGGATCTTGTACAGTTGACGAGATCATCCATACTTCTCTCATGAGTATGTGGACTGGGGTGTGCCCTACAATAATCTGAACTACAGCCAAGTAGCAGCAGTAGCCAGGCAATTGGTTTCTCAGGAACCACATATTACGTTGCCAGTGTTTTAGCCAGGAAGGGCTGCAGAAGTAGTGGAGTGGTGGGGAAGGTCGAGTGAATGTTAGACTGATGGAAAACCAAGGTGGGTTGTAGCCTTAGTGACCACTAAACCAGTTCCTAAATTGTAAAACTGTTAGGATGTAATTTTTTATTATTAGTGAGTAAAAACATTTCACCCGGAGGGAAAAGTCGTGTGATGCTTCCAATTTAATCTCAAATAGGCCTACTGAATGTACCTTTTTTTGTTATGTTTAGTCTGCCCTTAGATCCTGTATTCCCAAGGGGATACTGCATTATATAAATGTTTTTACTCACATCATTCATACTTTCATACTATATGTTTATATTAAGGTTTATATTAGAATTGTTTCTCCAAACTTTCAAATCCTATGCAGTCAACCCCTCCCACAAGACAGTTTTCTATGGAAAGAAATTAATATCATAATCTTATCATTATTAATAGTTATTAACTTGTCAAAATGCTCTCCATAGTCTAATATAATTAACCTACTTAGTTATCTTCCCACAAAATTTTGTTAAGAATGACGTAATATTGCACCATGTGATGTGATCCCACGCCCCAGGGCCTGTCCCTGAGGAAAGTCACGTAGACAAAAATGTTCCCCTATATAGTAATCCAGAGATCAGGTTCAATAGATACCTAAATGTCACTTATTTAGCGTCAAAATTAATTTTCTATCAACTGATAGCTATTTCACGTCTCAATAATCAATTAATAATAAGATCAAAGGAGGAATATCCTCGAAACCCCCCCTTCCCCCTTCTCATCTCCCGCCTTTTTCCCAGACAGCGTCACTCGTGGTTCTACATTCATTGTGTTTACAGGTGAGTGACATCGCTCTCGAAATCCCTCAATATTTGTGAAATTCAATGCCTCTCGCCATTATTATATAGTCCATAATCTTCCCCAATAGTCTGACAATACATGTAAACCCCTATTGAGATCTATTATAAGTGGATAATATCAATTTCCTTCTCTTAAAGAAGGACAACGTGGTTTCAAAACCGCATGGTCCCCTATTCCCTACAAAATATTTCATGGTGTACAATATATATTTTTCACGGTAATTTCTATGTTATTGTGACTGTGTATTAACTTCTGAGTTAAGGAAGTGAATTATAGACTCGTGGTTCTACATTCATTGTGTTTACAGGGAAAGAATGCCTCCACGACAGTTACACCAATTTCTCATTTACTTTCTTTTGTTTTTGTAGTTAAATGAACGGCTAGAAAGCCACTGCCAAATTTCCAAGTTAAGCTTTAGGAAACTATGTGTCACGTAAGACGGTCTGATAGACCCAGCCCATGTATTCAGGAATAGGAATCGCGTATTCCTATTTAGTGAGGAAGAGTTATACTATGTATGCATAAACAGAAACATTGAGATCACCTTACTTTCGGAAATCCCCTGAGAAAAGGTTCTTTAACTGTTCTCAGGCCCAGTTACAAAATTATAAAATTTTTAAGGTGATATTTTTCAGGGAAGGGAGTCAAGGGTATAATGTGTAATGTGTGAAGAGCTTGGTATCTCGAGGTGAGATATGTATTGCCAACTCTGTATTTATTTTCTTTTTGAGGAAGGTGAAGTTTTTCTGCCATGAGCCATTAAGTTGTCTGATACTATAACTAAGCTGTGTTTCTAAGACTCAGTGATCAGCCTGTGATATTCAAAGTATACATTAAATAAATAACTCAAGTAAAATCTGAGAAAGTGATTCTGTGTTAATACTAACCTCCGTTTGGTGTGGTAAGGTTAATAGGGAGGTGCTCAACACTCTTGAAAAAGGATATGAAACAAATCCACGAATCCATGTGTCTTATTGAAACTCAGTCCACTCTACCAAATAACTAAATTGTCAAATCAGTTCCCCTTTTCTTTTCATTGGTCACCTATATTTCCCTGGTAGTAATTATTTTCTCTTTCGAATATTTTAACTTCCCTTTAGGAAGAAATTAAATTCCCTGAGAATCCCCTAATTCTCATTAAACCTTTGGGGGTGGTGGCAGCTTTCTTTTCTTAATATTCAGGGAAATATCCAACATCAGGGACCATTAATTAATATAATTAATCAAAGTAAATATCTTTTTAATTGCCATGAGAGTTCCCCATTCGAAGTTAATTTAATGACAAGGCACCACACTGGTGGTCCTTCAGCAGTGAAGTGAAAGTAAAACAAATTAATTAAATAAAGAATAGAACAACAATTAACAACAACTATAATAAATAAATAAAAAAATAACGCCCCCGTCCCCCCCCCCCCCCCCCCCCGGGCACCACACTGGTGGCTTAAGCGGTGGGATTCAAAGTGTTTTGAGCACTGCCTAACATTACCACAACAAGGGAGAATGTGGAAAATTTCAGTGGTGGGTCATAGTCAAATTCCAAACAAGTTAGTAGTGGAAAATACAGAAATAAGAATATTCCGAGCACCTGGAGGTAGAGCAGACAATTTCAATAATGATACCCGAATGAATGAAGTGCTAAACTGGGAACATGACCTATGTATACTTTGGATAGGCAGTAATGATATTGACCAGGAATCAAATCCTAAAGACATTGTAGAGAACATTAGCCAAATAATAGAGTCTATTGAACAAGACTGCCAAGCAGTAGTATGGGTATGTTTAATAGAACCCAGATTCTACCCCAATGAAGAATTCATGTCCCATCAGGATAATAGGAAAGTACAAAGGGCCATAAATAAAAAATTACAAAAACACCTGCCCAATCAACAAATCCATTTCAACAGTGAGTTCTGGGTAGAGAACCTATCAGAGGATGGAATTCATTGGAATCAAGAAGGTAAACAAAGAGTAAAAAGCAAACTCAGAAAAACCATAAGAAATTTCATGGATGGGGAAGAGTCAGATTAGATCATAAAGTAGCCTAGATTAAGGTACAAACTGACCCAGTATCCCTAGCCAAAATGGAGTATGAAGATAGAGAAGGGGAGACAGTAGAAGGCAGTTGGAATCTTGAAAACTCCAAAATCATGAGAGGGGAAATCGAAGAATTAAAGAATGTGGTACGTCAACAGGCCGCGGTGATAGAGAGAATAGGGAGTCGCGTCATCAAACAGGAAGAGACCCTTGCCTCACCTGTAGTTAGTCGCCCCCCAGTAACCAAACCGAGAGACATCCCTATGCTCGAACTAAACCACCTGGAGGGCCTAGAGGCTTCAACACGCCTCCAAATGTTTATTGAATTGATAGAACAGGCCACACCCGAGGATGCCTCCCGAATCCAAGTCGCCAAAGGCAGGTTAGGATCAGAAATAGTCATGCTCATACATAACCACCAACGAAAACAGCCGAACCTTTCATGGAGTCATTTTTGTCAGCTATTAAAAGATGAGTTTGCTGTAGATGTGAATCTAGACCGAGCGTGGCAGGATTTAGAAAATGAATTTTATGACTGGGGAGAGAGCCCACAAGTCTTTTGTAATAGAACCATTTGCAAATACGCCACTTTAGAGTCTAAATTTCCAAATGAAAAATTTCCTGATAGAAACAAATACCTAAAACGAAAGGTATGGCAAGGTCTACCACGAGATCTCAAAGATAAATTGGAAGGTTTCTTAGATGAAGCCTACCCCCTAAATAAATTCCTGGACAGAGTTGAGTACCAAAGACAACTTTTCTTGGAAACACAAACCCCATCTGTACAGCAGGTGTCCAGAGAAAATGAAAAGTCAGTAAGACCAAAAGTCACCCAACCCCTAACTTCTGCCCCAGCCCCCTCCCCAGAGTCAGAAAGCAAGTCCGAGATAGAAGATCTCAAGGAACAGATGAAGGCCCTGACAACTCAATTAAGCCAGCTCAAATCAATTAGCCCACCCAGTCAATACCATCAGTATCAGTCCCTTACTCCTTCTGGACGGTCATGGTCCTCCCCAAAGCCCAAAGTATTCTGCCCTAATTGTCGTTCTCACACTCACAACCTGAGAGAATGTGCCTCAGCTCCCCACGATGGGTCGTGCTTTGACTGCCGACGCATGAATTGCAGAAGGGGAAATGCCAATTGCCCAGGGAGAATTAACCAGAATCATAGCTGACTAACTCAGGCCCCCACCTCTCCTATAATTCAACTATCAGTAAACAATAAATTAGTGTCAGCTTTGGTAGATACTGGTAGTAGTTATACTTTAATGAAAGAATCCACCAGAAGTAAATTAGGTTGTGAACTCCACCAGAAAAGAAAATTCCCTTGTCTCCAAGGAGTAACAGGAACACCCCTCAGAATACTAGGTTCAGTGTTAGTGGAAGTAGGTATTGGGCTGCAAACGGTAGTAAAGAAATGGGTCCCAGTGGTTCCAAACAGCTATTTGCAAGCAGATATGTTGCTGGGAACTGACATCCTATTCCATTCCTCATTCATATGGGATCCTGAGAAGAAGTTATTTCATTGGGGAAAGGCTCCTTATGCCGTCCACCAAATTCGACCCCGGAAAAGTGCAGTCCGTAACGTAACTCAACTTCCTCCCCCAGTAATATCATTAAAACTTGAGAACCAATTGCATAATCCCAAAGAAATTCGGCTAGATCCATATCAAACCAAATTCATTCCCCTAACGGTTGCAGAAGAAACTGGTACCACCCTCATAGTACACCCACAAGGAAAACCCTCCAGTAACTGTCACCCCTTTTGTGTTAACGTAAATGATGATCAAACTATTCCCTGCCCAGTAACTAACAGCACCCTTTTTGGCTGGTATGAGAAGGGCGAAGTAAATTCACCTTCAGTACATCACATTCAAAATGACCTCCTTCCCCATTCCGACCAACCTAGTATTCCTGGAGGACGTAAAGAAAAGTTAAATCACCTATTATCTAAATTACCCATGTCCCATTTAAGGAAAACACAAAAAGCAGAATTAAATAAAGTCATCTTAGCCCATGATCAGCTATTTTTGCTGGAAGAGGGAGAATTGGGAACCCTTAATGTCCCCCCTGTGGAGATTCAGTTGACAGATGACAGTCCTGTGAGGGCCCCTATGTACCGGTATCCTGAAGCCTCAAAGGAAATAATTAGCCAAATGCTAGAAGATATGGAAGCCCGGGAAATTATAGAAAAATCGACTGCTGCATGGCTCAGCCCGATTGTATTAGTAAGCAAATCAGATGGCTCTAAGAGGATGTGTCTCGATTACAGAAAAGTAAATACTCACTTAGCCACTGACATTTATCCTCTCCCAAGGTTGGACGAATTAGTCGAGCAAGCCTCGGGCCAGGCTTTCTATACCACCATGGATCTTAAGGAAGCCTACTTCCAAGTTACCATCAAAGACAGTTCTCGAGACATTACCACCTTTAGTGATGGAATATCATTATATCGCTTCCGCAGACTCCCGTTTGGATTGTTCTGCTCACCAGCCATCTTCTCTCGACAAATGGCCTCAATCTTAACCCCTTTATTGAAGGAGGGATGGGTTAGAAATTATCTGGATGACATAATCTTGTGGGCCCCTGATTTTTCCACCATGTTAACTAGAGTCCAAAAGATCTTTCAGACCCTAGAGGAAAGTGGCATCAAATTAAATTTGAGCAAATGCACTTTTGGAGAGACAGAAGTAAAATTTTTGGGCCATTTGGTCTCTAAAGAAGGATGTAAACCTGACCCTAAAAATGTCGAAGCCATCAAAAAAATGCCTCCTCCCAGCACAGTTAAAGGAGTCAGACGATACTTAGGAATGTGTTCTTTCTATCGTAAACATATCCAAAATTTTGCCAAATTAGCAGCCCCCCCTAAACAACCTCACAAAAAAGAATACTAAATTTAATTGGACAAAAGAATGCCAACACTCCTTTACCACCCTAAAACAAATACTCAGTGATGCCCCAGTGTTAGTTAAGGCAGAATTAACACAACCATTTATAGTCACCACGGATGCTAGCAATACTCATGTTGGAGGTGTCCTCAGCCAGATTCAAGTAGATGGAAGTAACAAGCCCATCGGTTACTTCTCAAAAAAATTAAACCCCACTGAGTCTAGATATTCAGCCACTGATCGAGAAGCCCTAGGAGTAGTGTTAACATGCAGAAATTTTCATCATTATTTATGGGGAACAAAATTTAGCATTTTTACTGACCACCAACCATTAACTAGTATTTTCAAGAGGAAAACCAAAAGCCCCCGAATGAGCAGGTGGATACTGGAAATGAGGGAATATACTTACGACATTAAGTATCTAAAAGGGAAACAAAATGTGGTGGCTGACAGTTTGTCAAGGCCAGTAAGAGTAGTTCGTCAGATAACCGAGCCCAGAAATTATTTAGGACTAAGTCTAACAGCCATAGCCGAAGCCCAAAGAGAAGATGAGAGATGGAAAGAACTAGCAGAATATTTAGAAGGGGGAAAACTACCTACAAAATTATACCCTAAAGTCATCTTAGATCAGTTTGTGGTAGAAGAAAAAGTCTTGTATTTTATTAAGGAAAAAGTAGATGGCACCCTTCACTATTGCTTGGTAGTTCCTCAACCACTCAAACAGAAAGCTTTAGAATTTGCCCATGTAGTTTCTGGACATTTCGGGCAAAAGAAAACAATAGCCAAGGCAGAAGAATTTTTCTATTGGGCCAACCTGAAATCTGAAGTTAACCAGTATGTAAAAAATTGCCTCACTTGCCAACAGTTTAAGGGTACCACAAGATTGCAACAGAAATGGCAAGAATTACCATCAGTATCACAACCATTAGAAAGATTAGGCATTGATCTTACTGATATGACCGCAGGGACACATGGTTATCGATATGTCTTAACAGTAGTGGATCATTTCAGTAGGTTTGTGAAATTATACCCACTTAAAACAAAACACACACACACTGTCGTGGAGAGCATGGAGCAGTACCTCGCAGACTTCGGCACCCCCCAGTCTGTGGTCCACGACAACGGGTTGGGGTTTGTGTCCCGGCAGTTCCAAGACCTCTGCCGGAGGCATCGGATTGCCAACTGCCATACAACCCCATATCATCCCCGAGGGAACAGCACCACGGAGAGGCTCCATTCGTCCCTCAAGACGGTACTGGCTATCCTATGTGCAGGGTACCCACTCAAGTGGCCGCAGTATCTGGCGTCCTGCCAGACAGTACTCAACCATGCTGTGCACTCTTCAACGGCCGTCCAGCCTTTCTTCGCCTTCTTCGGACGCCATGCCCCTCGTCAAGTGGATTCCCCCCTCCCCAGTATTGCAGGAAACCCCGAAGGACTAGAGGTGGCTAAGGAGGTGATCAAACAGACCCATCTCAAACAGACACGACGGTACCGGGAAGTGGCGAACAGGAAAAGAACTAACCAAGCCGTCAGTGTTGGACAATTGGTGTGGGTCAGACAGGAAGTGACACTGCCAGGTACTAGCAGGAAACTGAACCCTAAGTGGACCGGTCCCTACAAGACTATAGAAATCATTAGGGATGGTGGTGCTTACCTGCTCGAGAACGTCTTTACCAGACAAAAGGTGCAAAGGGCGGCTGAGAAAGTGAAGCCGTATGTGGGTACCGAGGAATGGTTATTAGCCCCCTTGGAAGTGTCGTGTGCCAAGGAAGACAATGAAGAACCAATGCCTCCACGGCTTAGAAAAAAACCTCGAAGATATATCGAGGAGTGTTAGGTACAGTGGCTGGGCAGAAACAACCCCAAAGACTATGCCACCATGGGTATTAATTTTAGGATATAAAGGAACAGGTTTGGACAATTAGTGGTGCTAAGTTGCAATCCCCTTGGAGGTATGTTGTTGGTGAATCGACCCAGGTGTGACAGGTCGATAGACTATCCACCTTAATTCCCCCGGGCCTAGTTTGAGCCCTGAAGGAGTGGTGAACTTTTAAAGTAGAAGATAAGTTCACAGGATTGTGTGTAGTTCACACAATGGACTAGTTCAGGAAGCTGTAGGCCACTTTAACGTGAGGGAATCACACCTGGTAGTAGTGTGATTAGGCCTCTAAGCTACAGTCTGCCGGTGTTAGGAGGTGGAGGAGACATCAGGACGTAGCCTAAGCTCTGTCAAATGCTTCCTGTATGACCACTTGCTGCGGAAACGAATGAAGGGTGATTGAATGCGAATGTTGTGATCAAATGAAGATGAATGACTGAGAATTTATGTTATTGTTTGTTTTGGTGTGAAAGTCAAGGGCTGGAAGGCTCAACTTAGCTACCGAGTGTCCGGGATCTTGTACAGTTGACGAGATCATCCATACTTCTCTCATGAGTATGTGGACTGGGGTGTGCCCTACAATAATCTGAACTACAGCCAAGTAGCAGCAGTAGCCAGGCAATTGGTTTCTCAGGAACCACATATTACGTTGCCAGTGTTTTAGCCAGGAAGGGCTGCAGAAGTAGTGGAGTGGTGGGGAAGGTCGAGTGAATATTAGACTGATGGAAAACCAAGGTGGGTTGTAGCCTTAGTGACCACTAAACCAGTTCCTAAATTGTAAAACTGTTAGGATGTAATTTTTTATTATTAGTGAGTAAAAACATTTCACCCGGAGGGAAAAGTCGTGTGATGCTTCCAATTTAATCTCAAATAGGCCTACTGAATGTACCTTTTTTTGTTATGTTTAGTCTGCCCTTAGATCCTGTATTCCCAAGGGGATACTGCATTATATAAATGTTTTTACTCACATCATTCATACTTTCATACTATATGTTTATATTAAGGTTTATATTAGAATTGTTTCTCCAAACTTTCAAATCCTATGCAGTCAACCCCTCCCACAAGACAGTTTTCTATGGAAAGAAATTAATATCATAATCTTATCATTATTAATAGTTATTAACTTGTCAAAATGCTCTCCATAGTCTAATATAATTAACCTACTTAGTTATCTTCCCACAAAATTTTGTTAAGAATGACGTAATATTGCACCATGTGATGTGATCCCACGCCCCAGGGCCTGTCCCTGAGGAAAGTCACGTAGACAAAAATGTTCCCCTATATAGTAATCCAGAGATCAGGTTCAATAGATACCTAAATGTCACTTATTTAGCGTCAAAATTAATTTTCTATCAACTGATAGCTATTTCACGTCTCAATAATCAATTAATAATAAGATCAAAGGAGGAATATCCTCGAAACCCCCCCTTCCCCCTTCTCATCTCCCGCCTTTTTCCCAGACAGCGTCACTCGTGGTTCTACATTCATTGTGTTTACAGGTGAGTGACATCGCTCTCGAAATCCCTCAATATTTGTGAAATTCAATGCCTCTCGCCATTATTATATAGTCCATAATCTTCCCCAATAGTCTGACAATACATGTAAACCCCTATTGAGATCTATTATAAGTGGATAATATCAATTTCCTTCTCTTAAAGAAGGACAACGTGGTTTCAAAACCGCATGGTCCCCTATTCCCTACAAAATATTTCATGGTGTACAATATATATTTTTCACGGTAATTTCTATGTTATTGTGACTGTGTATTAACTTCTGAGTTAAGGAAGTGAATTATAGACTCGTGGTTCTACATTCATTGTGTTTACAGGGAAAGAATGCCTCCACGACAGTTACACCAATTTCTCATTTACTTTCTTTTGTTTTTGTAGTTAAATGAACGGCTAGAAAGCCACTGCCAAATTTCCAAGTTAAGCTTTAGGAAACTATGTGTCACGTAAGACGGTCTGATAGACCCAGCCCATGTATTCAGGAATAGGAATCGCGTATTCCTATTTAGTGAGGAAGAGTTATACTATGTATGCATAAACAGAAACATTGAGATCACCTTACTTTCGGAAATCCCCTGAGAAAAGGTTCTTTAACTGTTCTCAGGCCCAGTTACAAAATTATAAAATTTTTAAGGTGATATTTTTCAGGGAAGGGAGTCAAGGGTATAATGTGTAATGTGTGAAGAGCTTGGTATCTCGAGGTGAGATATGTATTGCCAACTCTGTATTTATTTTCTTTTTGAGGAAGGTGAAGTTTTTCTGCCATGAGCCATTAAGTTGTCTGATACTATAACTAAGCTGTGTTTCTAAGACTCAGTGATCAGCCTGTGATATTCAAAGTATACATTAAATAAATAACTCAAGTAAAATCTGAGAAAGTGATTCTGTGTTAATACTAACCTCCGTTTGGTGTGGTAAGGTTAATAGGGAGGTGCTCAACACTCTTGAAAAAGGATATGAAACAAATCCACGAATCCATGTGTCTTATTGAAACTCAGTCCACTCTACCAAATAACTAAATTGTCAAATCAGTTCCCCTTTTCTTTTCATTGGTCACCTATATTTCCCTGGTAGTAATTATTTTCTCTTTCGAATATTTTAACTTCCCTTTAGGAAGAAATTAAATTCCCTGAGAATCCCCTAATTCTCATTAAACCTTTGGGGGTGGTGGCAGCTTTCTTTTCTTAATATTCAGGGAAATATCCAACATCAGGGACCATTAATTAATATAATTAATCAAAGTAAATATCTTTTTAATTGCCATGAGAGTTCCCCATTCGAAGTTAATTTAATGACAAGGCACCACACTGGTGGTCCTTCAGCAGTGAAGTGAAAGTAAAACAAATTAATTAAATAAAGAATAGAACAACAATTAACAACAACTATAATAAATAAATAAAAAAATAACGCCCCCGTCCCCCCCCCCCCCCCCCCCCGGGCACCACACTGGTGGCTTAAGCGGTGGGATTCAAAGTGTTTTGAGCACTGCCTAACATTACCACAACAAGGGAGAATGTGGAAAATTTCAGTGGTGGGTCATAGTCAAATTCCAAACAAGTTAGTAGTGGAAAATACAGAAATAAGAATATTCCGAGCACCTGGAGGTAGAGCAGACAATTTCAATAATGATACCCGAATGAATGAAGTGCTAAACTGGGAACATGACCTATGTATACTTTGGATAGGCAGTAATGATATTGACCAGGAATCAAATCCTAAAGACATTGTAGAGAACATTAGCCAAATAATAGAGTCTATTGAACAAGACTGCCAAGCAGTAGTATGGGTATGTTTAATAGAACCCAGATTCTACCCCAATGAAGAATTCATGTCCCATCAGGATAATAGGAAAGTACAAAGGGCCATAAATAAAAAATTACAAAAACACCTGCCCAATCAACAAATCCATTTCAACAGTGAGTTCTGGGTAGAGAACCTATCAGAGGATGGAATTCATTGGAATCAAGAAGGTAAACAAAGAGTAAAAAGCAAACTCAGAAAAACCATAAGAAATTTCATGGATGGGGAAGAGTCAGATTAGATCATAAAGTAGCCTAGATTAAGGTACAAACTGACCCAGTATCCCTAGCCAAAATGGAGTATGAAGATAGAGAAGGGGAGACAGTAGAAGGCAGTTGGAATCTTGAAAACTCCAAAATCATGAGAGGGGAAATCGAAGAATTAAAGAATGTGGTACGTCAACAGGCCGCGGTGATAGAGAGAATAGGGAGTCGCGTCATCAAACAGGAAGAGACCCTTGCCTCACCTGTAGTTAGTCGCCCCCCAGTAACCAAACCGAGAGACATCCCTATGCTCGAACTAAACCACCTGGAGGGCCTAGAGGCTTCAACACGCCTCCAAATGTTTATTGAATTGATAGAACAGGCCACACCCGAGGATGCCTCCCGAATCCAAGTCGCCAAAGGCAGGTTAGGATCAGAAATAGTCATGCTCATACATAACCACCAACGAAAACAGCCGAACCTTTCATGGAGTCATTTTTGTCAGCTATTAAAAGATGAGTTTGCTGTAGATGTGAATCTAGACCGAGCGTGGCAGGATTTAGAAAATGAATTTTATGACTGGGGAGAGAGCCCACAAGTCTTTTGTAATAGAACCATTTGCAAATACGCCACTTTAGAGTCTAAATTTCCAAATGAAAAATTTCCTGATAGAAACAAATACCTAAAACGAAAGGTATGGCAAGGTCTACCACGAGATCTCAAAGATAAATTGGAAGGTTTCTTAGATGAAGCCTACCCCCTAAATAAATTCCTGGACAGAGTTGAGTACCAAAGACAACTTTTCTTGGAAACACAAACCCCATCTGTACAGCAGGTGTCCAGAGAAAATGAAAAGTCAGTAAGACCAAAAGTCACCCAACCCCTAACTTCTGCCCCAGCCCCCTCCCCAGAGTCAGAAAGCAAGTCCGAGATAGAAGATCTCAAGGAACAGATGAAGGCCCTGACAACTCAATTAAGCCAGCTCAAATCAATTAGCCCACCCAGTCAATACCATCAGTATCAGTCCCTTACTCCTTCTGGACGGTCATGGTCCTCCCCAAAGCCCAAAGTATTCTGCCCTAATTGTCGTTCTCACACTCACAACCTGAGAGAATGTGCCTCAGCTCCCCACGATGGGTCGTGCTTTGACTGCCGACGCATGAATTGCAGAAGGGGAAATGCCAATTGCCCAGGGAGAATTAACCAGAATCATAGCTGACTAACTCAGGCCCCCACCTCTCCTATAATTCAACTATCAGTAAACAATAAATTAGTGTCAGCTTTGGTAGATACTGGTAGTAGTTATACTTTAATGAAAGAATCCACCAGAAGTAAATTAGGTTGTGAACTCCACCAGAAAAGAAAATTCCCTTGTCTCCAAGGAGTAACAGGAACACCCCTCAGAATACTAGGTTCAGTGTTAGTGGAAGTAGGTATTGGGCTGCAAACGGTAGTAAAGAAATGGGTCCCAGTGGTTCCAAACAGCTATTTGCAAGCAGATATGTTGCTGGGAACTGACATCCTATTCCATTCCTCATTCATATGGGATCCTGAGAAGAAGTTATTTCATTGGGGAAAGGCTCCTTATGCCGTCCACCAAATTCGACCCCGGAAAAGTGCAGTCCGTAACGTAACTCAACTTCCTCCCCCAGTAATATCATTAAAACTTGAGAACCAATTGCATAATCCCAAAGAAATTCGGCTAGATCCATATCAAACCAAATTCATTCCCCTAACGGTTGCAGAAGAAACTGGTACCACCCTCATAGTACACCCACAAGGAAAACCCTCCAGTAACTGTCACCCCTTTTGTGTTAACGTAAATGATGATCAAACTATTCCCTGCCCAGTAACTAACAGCACCCTTTTTGGCTGGTATGAGAAGGGCGAAGTAAATTCACCTTCAGTACATCACATTCAAAATGACCTCCTTCCCCATTCCGACCAACCTAGTATTCCTGGAGGACGTAAAGAAAAGTTAAATCACCTATTATCTAAATTACCCATGTCCCATTTAAGGAAAACACAAAAAGCAGAATTAAATAAAGTCATCTTAGCCCATGATCAGCTATTTTTGCTGGAAGAGGGAGAATTGGGAACCCTTAATGTCCCCCCTGTGGAGATTCAGTTGACAGATGACAGTCCTGTGAGGGCCCCTATGTACCGGTATCCTGAAGCCTCAAAGGAAATAATTAGCCAAATGCTAGAAGATATGGAAGCCCGGGAAATTATAGAAAAATCGACTGCTGCATGGCTCAGCCCGATTGTATTAGTAAGCAAATCAGATGGCTCTAAGAGGATGTGTCTCGATTACAGAAAAGTAAATACTCACTTAGCCACTGACATTTATCCTCTCCCAAGGTTGGACGAATTAGTCGAGCAAGCCTCGGGCCAGGCTTTCTATACCACCATGGATCTTAAGGAAGCCTACTTCCAAGTTACCATCAAAGACAGTTCTCGAGACATTACCACCTTTAGTGATGGAATATCATTATATCGCTTCCGCAGACTCCCGTTTGGATTGTTCTGCTCACCAGCCATCTTCTCTCGACAAATGGCCTCAATCTTAACCCCTTTATTGAAGGAGGGATGGGTTAGAAATTATCTGGATGACATAATCTTGTGGGCCCCTGATTTTTCCACCATGTTAACTAGAGTCCAAAAGATCTTTCAGACCCTAGAGGAAAGTGGCATCAAATTAAATTTGAGCAAATGCACTTTTGGAGAGACAGAAGTAAAATTTTTGGGCCATTTGGTCTCTAAAGAAGGATGTAAACCTGACCCTAAAAATGTCGAAGCCATCAAAAAAATGCCTCCTCCCAGCACAGTTAAAGGAGTCAGACGATACTTAGGAATGTGTTCTTTCTATCGTAAACATATCCAAAATTTTGCCAAATTAGCAGCCCCCCCTAAACAACCTCACAAAAAAGAATACTAAATTTAATTGGACAAAAGAATGCCAACACTCCTTTACCACCCTAAAACAAATACTCAGTGATGCCCCAGTGTTAGTTAAGGCAGAATTAACACAACCATTTATAGTCACCACGGATGCTAGCAATACTCATGTTGGAGGTGTCCTCAGCCAGATTCAAGTAGATGGAAGTAACAAGCCCATCGGTTACTTCTCAAAAAAATTAAACCCCACTGAGTCTAGATATTCAGCCACTGATCGAGAAGCCCTAGGAGTAGTGTTAACATGCAGAAATTTTCATCATTATTTATGGGGAACAAAATTTAGCATTTTTACTGACCACCAACCATTAACTAGTATTTTCAAGAGGAAAACCAAAAGCCCCCGAATGAGCAGGTGGATACTGGAAATGAGGGAATATACTTACGACATTAAGTATCTAAAAGGGAAACAAAATGTGGTGGCTGACAGTTTGTCAAGGCCAGTAAGAGTAGTTCGTCAGATAACCGAGCCCAGAAATTATTTAGGACTAAGTCTAACAGCCATAGCCGAAGCCCAAAGAGAAGATGAGAGATGGAAAGAACTAGCAGAATATTTAGAAGGGGGAAAACTACCTACAAAATTATACCCTAAAGTCATCTTAGATCAGTTTGTGGTAGAAGAAAAAGTCTTGTATTTTATTAAGGAAAAAGTAGATGGCACCCTTCACTATTGCTTGGTAGTTCCTCAACCACTCAAACAGAAAGCTTTAGAATTTGCCCATGTAGTTTCTGGACATTTCGGGCAAAAGAAAACAATAGCCAAGGCAGAAGAATTTTTCTATTGGGCCAACCTGAAATCTGAAGTTAACCAGTATGTAAAAAATTGCCTCACTTGCCAACAGTTTAAGGGTACCACAAGATTGCAACAGAAATGGCAAGAATTACCATCAGTATCACAACCATTAGAAAGATTAGGCATTGATCTTACTGATATGACCGCAGGGACACATGGTTATCGATATGTCTTAACAGTAGTGGATCATTTCAGTAGGTTTGTGAAATTATACCCACTTAAAACAAAACACACACACACTGTCGTGGAGAGCATGGAGCAGTACCTCGCAGACTTCGGCACCCCCCAGTCTGTGGTCCACGACAACGGGTTGGGGTTTGTGTCCCGGCAGTTCCAAGACCTCTGCCGGAGGCATCGGATTGCCAACTGCCATACAACCCCATATCATCCCCGAGGGAACAGCACCACGGAGAGGCTCCATTCGTCCCTCAAGACGGTACTGGCTATCCTATGTGCAGGGTACCCACTCAAGTGGCCGCAGTATCTGGCGTCCTGCCAGACAGTACTCAACCATGCTGTGCACTCTTCAACGGCCGTCCAGCCTTTCTTCGCCTTCTTCGGACGCCATGCCCCTCGTCAAGTGGATTCCCCCCTCCCCAGTATTGCAGGAAACCCCGAAGGACTAGAGGTGGCTAAGGAGGTGATCAAACAGACCCATCTCAAACAGACACGACGGTACCGGGAAGTGGCGAACAGGAAAAGAACTAACCAAGCCGTCAGTGTTGGACAATTGGTGTGGGTCAGACAGGAAGTGACACTGCCAGGTACTAGCAGGAAACTGAACCCTAAGTGGACCGGTCCCTACAAGACTATAGAAATCATTAGGGATGGTGGTGCTTACCTGCTCGAGAACGTCTTTACCAGACAAAAGGTGCAAAGGGCGGCTGAGAAAGTGAAGCCGTATGTGGGTACCGAGGAATGGTTATTAGCCCCCTTGGAAGTGTCGTGTGCCAAGGAAGACAATGAAGAACCAAT
Source organism: Cancer borealis (assembly GCA_036785275.1). Classification (NCBI taxonomy): domain Eukaryota; kingdom Metazoa; phylum Arthropoda; class Malacostraca; order Decapoda; family Cancridae; genus Cancer; species Cancer borealis. The sequence goes on along the minus strand of JAXIVD010001303.1, from coordinate 22,819 downwards.
GCCTCCACGGCTTAGAAAAAAACCTCGAAGATATATCGAGGAGTGTTAGGTACAGTGGCTGGGCAGAAACAACCCCAAAGACTATGCCACCATGGGTATTAATTTTAGGATATAAAGGAACAGGTTTGGACAATTAGTGGTGCTAAGTTGCAATCCCCTTGGAGGTATGTTGTTGGTGAATCGACCCAGGTGTGACAGGTCGATAGACTATCCACCTTAATTCCCCCGGGCCTAGTTTGAGCCCTGAAGGAGTGGTGAACTTTTAAAGTAGAAGATAAGTTCACAGGATTGTGTGTAGTTCACACAATGGACTAGTTCAGGAAGCTGTAGGCCACTTTAACGTGAGGGAATCACACCTGGTAGTAGTGTGATTAGGCCTCTAAGCTACAGTCTGCCGGTGTTAGGAGGTGGAGGAGACATCAGGACGTAGCCTAAGCTCTGTCAAATGCTTCCTGTATGACCACTTGCTGCGGAAACGAATGAAGGGTGATTGAATGCGAATGTTGTGATCAAATGAAGATGAATGACTGAGAATTTATGTTATTGTTTGTTTTGGTGTGAAAGTCAAGGGCTGGAAGGCTCAACTTAGCTACCGAGTGTCCGGGATCTTGTACAGTTGACGAGATCATCCATACTTCTCTCATGAGTATGTGGACTGGGGTGTGCCCTACAATAATCTGAACTACAGCCAAGTAGCAGCAGTAGCCAGGCAATTGGTTTCTCAGGAACCACATATTACGTTGCCAGTGTTTTAGCCAGGAAGGGCTGCAGAAGTAGTGGAGTGGTGGGGAAGGTCGAGTGAATATTAGACTGATGGAAAACCAAGGTGGGTTGTAGCCTTAGTGACCACTAAACCAGTTCCTAAATTGTAAAACTGTTAGGATGTAATTTTTTATTATTAGTGAGTAAAAACATTTCACCCGGAGGGAAAAGTCGTGTGATGCTTCCAATTTAATCTCAAATAGGCCTACTGAATGTACCTTTTTTTGTTATGTTTAGTCTGCCCTTAGATCCTGTATTCCCAAGGGGATACTGCATTATATAAATGTTTTTACTCACATCATTCATACTTTCATACTATATGTTTATATTAAGGTTTATATTAGAATTGTTTCTCCAAACTTTCAAATCCTATGCAGTCAACCCCTCCCACAAGACAGTTTTCTATGGAAAGAAATTAATATCATAATCTTATCATTATTAATAGTTATTAACTTGTCAAAATGCTCTCCATAGTCTAATATAATTAACCTACTTAGTTATCTTCCCACAAAATTTTGTTAAGAATGACGTAATATTGCACCATGTGATGTGATCCCACGCCCCAGGGCCTGTCCCTGAGGAAAGTCACGTAGACAAAAATGTTCCCCTATATAGTAATCCAGAGATCAGGTTCAATAGATACCTAAATGTCACTTATTTAGCGTCAAAATTAATTTTCTATCAACTGATAGCTATTTCACGTCTCAATAATCAATTAATAATAAGATCAAAGGAGGAATATCCTCGAAACCCCCCCTTCCCCCTTCTCATCTCCCGCCTTTTTCCCAGACAGCGTCACTCGTGGTTCTACATTCATTGTGTTTACAGGTGAGTGACATCGCTCTCGAAATCCCTCAATATTTGTGAAATTCAATGCCTCTCGCCATTATTATATAGTCCATAATCTTCCCCAATAGTCTGACAATACATGTAAACCCCTATTGAGATCTATTATAAGTGGATAATATCAATTTCCTTCTCTTAAAGAAGGACAACGTGGTTTCAAAACCGCATGGTCCCCTATTCCCTACAAAATATTTCATGGTGTACAATATATATTTTTCACGGTAATTTCTATGTTATTGTGACTGTGTATTAACTTCTGAGTTAAGGAAGTGAATTATAGACTCGTGGTTCTACATTCATTGTGTTTACAGGGAAAGAATGCCTCCACGACAGTTACACCAATTTCTCATTTACTTTCTTTTGTTTTTGTAGTTAAATGAACGGCTAGAAAGCCACTGCCAAATTTCCAAGTTAAGCTTTAGGAAACTATGTGTCACGTAAGACGGTCTGATAGACCCAGCCCATGTATTCAGGAATAGGAATCGCGTATTCCTATTTAGTGAGGAAGAGTTATACTATGTATGCATAAACAGAAACATTGAGATCACCTTACTTTCGGAAATCCCCTGAGAAAAGGTTCTTTAACTGTTCTCAGGCCCAGTTACAAAATTATAAAATTTTTAAGGTGATATTTTTCAGGGAAGGGAGTCAAGGGTATAATGTGTAATGTGTGAAGAGCTTGGTATCTCGAGGTGAGATATGTATTGCCAACTCTGTATTTATTTTCTTTTTGAGGAAGGTGAAGTTTTTCTGCCATGAGCCATTAAGTTGTCTGATACTATAACTAAGCCGTGTTTCTAAGACTCAGTGATCAGCCTGTGATATTCAAAGTATACATTAAATAAATAACTCAAGTAAAATCTGAGAAAGTGATTCTGTGTTAATACTAACCTCCGTTTGGTGTGGTAAGGTTAATAGGGAGGTGCTCAACACTCTTGAAAAAGGATATGAAACAAATCCACGAATCCATGTGTCTTATTGAAACTCAGTCCACTCTACCAAATAACTAAATTGTCAAATCAGTTCCCCTTTTCTTTTCATTGGTCACCTATATTTCCCTGGTAGTAATTATTTTCTCTTTCGAATATTTTAACTTCCCTTTAGGAAGAAATTAAATTCCCTGAGAATCCCCTAATTCTCATTAAACCTTTGGGGGTGGTGGCAGCTTTCTTTTCTTAATATTCAGGGAAATATCCAACATCAGGGACCATTAATTAATATAATTAATCAAAGTAAATATCTTTTTAATTGCCATGAGAGTTCCCCATTCGAAGTTAATTTAATGACAAGGCACCACACTGGTGGTCCTTCAGCAGTGAAGTGAAAGTAAAACAAATTAATTAAATAAAGAATAGAACAACAATTAACAACAACTATAATAAATAAATAAAAAAATAACGCCCCCGTCCCCCCACCCCCCCCCGGGCACCACACTTGTGAGAAGAAAGCTAATTAATTTAATTATTTTAGACTATGGAGTGTAGTTTTACGGGTAAATGAATATTAATGGCTTGAATATATGAAACTAATTTCTTTCCATAGAAAACTGACTTAAAAAGATGGGGGATAACTATACGAACTTAAAAATCCGGGAGGGCAATTTCAACATAAGACAATCATATCAATATACAATGCAAAAATCATAGAAGATGTGTGAGTAAAAGCATTTATATAACGAAGTATAACCTTGGGGATATGAATCTGAGGGCATATCACTATTTCCTTGGGGGTTTACAACCGAGTTAGTTTTTGTGTTAATCTCAGAACAATAACAAAACAAATACACATTCAGTAAGGCCTAGGTGAGATCAACTTGTGGCATCACATGAGTACCTAAATAATCTCATATTTCCATATGATAATGTTTTGATGGTCAAATCTATAAATAATCTACAGCAGATCATTTTGCAATTGCAGAGAAAGCCACAAAGTTGGTCTGAAGATGAATAGGAAGAAAACGAAGATGAAGTTAAATAATTACATGATAGAAATACCGGTAAATTTATACTTTATGCCAATATTCCACATCTCTAACCCCCCCCCCCCACCCCCGCCAGCAAGCTTGGGGGAGCCTGGGGAATCGGGGGTTTTGGGGGGGAGGCATATGGGAGTGATATATGGCCTTTGAAAAATCTAGGGGAATTTCCCTACATTTTGGGAAATTTCCCCAGATTTAACCTAAATTACCCTAACCAATCCTAACCGGGGGGGGCTGCGCCCCCCCTGGACTCATCCGCTGACACTGTTGTAACCTAATCTAACCTAATTTACCCTAACCTAGCCTAACCGGGGGAGGGGGGAGGGGCTGCGCCCCCCCATGGACACCCCCCGCTGACACTTGTAACCTAACCTAACCTATTTATTGGTTGAATTGCAAATTTACCAAGTATAATTTCATAACTGACAATACCTTAAACGAGAGCATGAAGTTCCTGGCTGTGGGGTCATCCTCTACTATTCCTCCAAGGAGCCATACAGTGGGGACACTGAACAGCTGTTGGTAGGACGCCATGCTCCCTCAGAAAGTCGTACACCAAATCGTTTTTTGAATGAAATTTTGCGATTATTTGCCAATAATCCAATTCACAACCTTGACAAGTAACTTCAACGGTAGCCATGATACAACTGAACAGAAAAATGTCACCTGACCTGTGTTTGTAGCTGTGCCACGCCTACTATTACATATAGCAAGCTGTGATTGGCGCAGCTGGTGCTGGCAATTGGTGGTGGCACGTCATTGGACAAAGGAAATATAGACAATATAATAATCCTCTGTAGCAACAACATCCAATCCCATGCTTGAAACCAAAGCCCGTGCTAAAAACAATTGATAGTGTTTGTTTGTTTGTTTTGACTTGGAGATACAGTCCACCCACAGTCCAAAACTGTTCCACATTCACGGACGTATTGCAGTGTTATTATTCATTTCCGATAGGTAGTGTAATCAGTGAAAATGTTGTAAATAGTAAGAGCAGCAAGCTGAGGGTAGCCATAACCTTCGACTGTTTAATGGCATAAAGTATAGTAATACCGAAATACCATGAAATAAAAGTAGAGGATTAAGTGATAGAATGTGTTCAGCATTACTTGTGTATTAATTTAGGACAAAATCAGTGTGAGTCCTGGTTGGAAAATAAATCAAAATAGATTAATAGAATAAAGATGAGATTAAGTGGTTTTGGTAGACAAAATAATGTTATGAAATTTTTTTTATAATTACTACTGAGGAGAAAGGTTTATAATTACTGTATCCTACCAGTTCTAATATGGATAAATAACCTTGAGTCTTATGAAAGTCCTGTAACAAAAACTTCAGTAATCAAAGGTGAATGTTGAGAATAATGCTTAGAGATATAGGAAGAAAGCATCATAGATTAAGGAGCAGATCAAAGTTAAAGACATCTTTACTACAATTAAACTATAGAAATGGACATGTGTACAGTATGTCATGTGCCGAACAGATAATGGCACCCCAGGGATGCAAAAAGAAGGCAGGACAGACATAGAATTAGAAGAGTTAAGATGTTTTGCTGGGATGACCTGAAATATGCAAGCAGCCGATAAAGATGAGTGGAGAAAGTTGGGTGAGACCTTTGACCTTTGGCGCTTTACATGTGGTGCTGCATCGTGGGGCCGCACGGCACCACACTGAAGCAGATGCAGCAGGAGTTCGTGGGAGTGTAGGTGATGGTGCCGCCACTGCTGGACGCAATGATGGACACTGAGAGTACATGGCCTTCCCCGGCAGATTGGCGGGACCGTGGCGCACCTCAAGGCCTTGCTGCACGAGGGGGAGATGATTGAGGTCAAGCTGGCAGAGACGGTGTCACGTGGTGGGGCCTGCTGGCGTCATCCTTAAGAAGCTTCTGTGGGAGTACCCTGACATGGCCGTGACGGTGTCTCCCCCAGAGGACCAGGAGTCCTGCATTGTGGCACTCTAGGGACCCCGCCTCCAGGTGACAGGTGCCACTGCCACCCTTAAATCTTCTCACTAATAAATAAAGCTGTTTTTGACATGTGCTTTCTCATCCCTTGGATATTATTAACTTTCTTTCTTAATTCCTATTTTGGGAATTTTTTCAAAGTCTCTCAATCCACATTTAATTTGTGTTTTAATTACATAAGCAATTGCTGTTATTCTTTATTGAGAATCAAACTATAATTATTGACAATATAAAACATGTACCTTTCTATAATTTTATAATTTTATATACAAATATTTACAAATATAATTTTCGAGTATTATAAAACTTTTAAATACATATACGCCTATCAATAAAATGTTTTATACATGATACATACATTGCAGCTTTCTTACAAAAATAAAGCTTATGTCTACACATTTTGCAAAGTTGACGAAAGAAAAATTAGAGAAATCAATATTAAGGTCACAAGAAAAGTAAATCATCAGTTGTTCATAGGCCTTTGATAAAATTGCTGCTTTCATACTAACTGGCCTTCAAAAATCTACATGTTTCTTGTGTGATCATTAGCATTAATATGGAAAAATTGTATTCTTTATTCAGTAAGTACTATGGGATAATGTAGCACACTCACTTTAATGTTCTTTCTTTTCTTAAAATTTGTTAAGTTTACATTATATATACATAAAGTTTTGGAGTATATAAACATTTGTAGTATGTTCATTAGTGAAACAGAAGGATCTGCTTACTTCTGGTATAGAACTACATCATTATTAAAAATGTACTGGAAATGGGGAATAATTTCCTGCTTCAACAAAAGTATTTGTATATTTATTTAAGCTAATTCATGAAGAAAACATTTAATGACTAAATCAGCACATTGAAGAAAAAACAATTACTACAATAATAGACATTATATATTAATGCCAAATTTACCATATACTATAATTTTTTTTCTAAAGATTTAATGTGCATAAAGCTTGAAAAAAACTAGATAATTACATACATAAGATATTAAGAAAATCCTCCCTGCTCATATATACATTATCTAAACTTTTAAAAGTAGCAAAATTTCTACATCTCAGTATTTATTAGATAATTCATCACAAATTTTTTTATCATTGAGAAAAAGAAAAAAAAATAATTGCTAGGCATTTCTACATTTTAGGTAAAGAAATAATAAAAATGTATATAAAATATTTCATATTTTCTCATATATAAGACTTAATTATTCTAGTCCCAATTCTGTTTTTTTCATTGCCTTGTCATCCATTCAGATACTAAGCTTATATGTATATAAATCTAATAAAAAAACTTTTTATTTACATGTTACAAATAACTGTGCAGAACAAATTTACATATAAGCCTACAGTGAGCATAATAACTTATCACTTTCAAAGCAGGCTTAGATTCATTAAGATGTCTGTGTTTAGTCACTGCCTTGATCCTTCCAGATGTCCATAGCACCATTAAGGAAGATAAGCGAAACAGATTGAAACAGGAGTCTGCATCAGCACATCAGTGCATTTTTCAGCCACTGTAAAAAAAAGTGAAAAACAAAAACAATGTAGTACAGTAATGCATACATAAAGACTGGGCTACAATACTTAGACAATAGTTTTGCTACAATCATATTTCCATGTTTTCTTGTGAACTTTGTTCATAGAAACCTCCTGCAAAAGGCCAATTCCATGAATACTAATTCATGAGCTTTTTATACAAATTATTCCATTTGTCATAAGTCAACTTGTCCAGCGGCCACCATACATAGATGGAGCTAAACATTGGCAGTGGCAATGTGAAGGGCTGGATTCATCACCCATCGCAATTAGTCATAGCCAAATCTGCACTATATTGAATAGGAGTTGGAGAGGTGATTCACTGTGAAAACACTTTGGAAACATTCATGTATATATGTGTGTGTGTGTGTGTGTGTGTGTGTGTGTGTGTGTGTTGTGTGTGTGTGTGTGTGTGTGTGTGTGTGTGTGTGTGTGTGTGTGTGTGTGTGTGTGTGTGTGTGTGTGTGTATATATATATATATATATATATATATATATATATATATATATATATATATATATATATATATATATATATATATATATATATATATATAATATTTTTTATTTTTTATTTATTTATATATATACACACATATATATATATATATATATATATATATATATATATATATATATATTATATATATATATATATATATATATATATATATATATATATATATATATATATATATATACATATATATATATATATATATATATATATATATATATATATATATATATATATATATATATATATCCATTCAAATATTCTGTATTAGCACCATATGTGAATTCGTAGTTTACAATATGTACAGGAATTCAGTACCTGAGTGTCCCGAGCCTGTCTATTTTTCTGTATGTTTTCATTGTTGTGCAATTGTGATAAAAATTAAAGCTGATTGTATTTGTTAAAGTGACTCACCTCTCCCAGAGTAAATTTGACAGAGCCATTTTGTAGAGGGTCCCGTTTTTCAAATATGTCTGGAAAAGGACAAGATATTAGTGAAGTGCACATCAGTGGCATTCTAAATATTCAGTACACACAGATGTATAAACTAGGGATTTCACAGGCTGGAGACATGCCATCTGAATTCAAGTGATATTAATTAATTGATATCATGCAATTCTGACATGATTCCGTTCCAGTGTAACAAATTTTATATGTATATGTATATATATGTATATATATATATATATATATATATATATATATATATATATATATATATATATATATATATATATATATATATATATATATATATATATATATATATATATATATATATATATATATATATATATATATATATATATATATATATATATATACACTGTATGTATTATATACGTGTGACTTTTTACATAGTAAAATTTTCTAGAAAAGTTATGAATTCATTATGATAACCTCCGAATCTCACATGATGTAGAATGAGTAATGCAAAGAAAAAATGTTTAACATCAGTTGAATGAGAACAATTATCCATACAATTAAATGGGTCATGTTGCTCTGCTCTATTATTAGTACCCAAAAGCTTGTCAGTGTCAGCAGCACTACATCACATTTTTTTTTTTACAATATGTGTATGTTATTTATTTGTAGTTAATCCATATGCTAAAAAAATTGATGATATAGGTTGCAAGCCTGAGACATACAGTAGGATTGTAGTTTTTTATATATTATATCTACCAAATAATTATTCCAAAATAAAAGAAAATCATCAAAACCATGAAAAATCATAATATACAACAAAACATAATAGGCTGATTTTTTGTAAACTCAAGCACTACATAGTTATATTGATCCATCTATTTCTCTACTTTATAGTCTCTGACGCCTCATTCTCTATAGGAATGTCCCCCAAGAGGAAGGCCATGGTAAAAGAGCCTCCACTTCTCCCTCATGCATTATGTATGCCCTTCACCTCTATTAACACCTTATTCATGAAAGTACTCTTTCACCCAATCCTTCCATCTTACAACTGGCCTTTCTCTCCTACTAAGACCCTCAATTTCACACACTTTCTTCATAAACTCTTCACTCTTCATTCTCTCAGGATATCCAAACCATCTTAAAGTATTTTTTCCTCCATTCCACTACATCACATTACTCCATTTGCACAAGTTTTCATGCCACTTCTTTTATACACGCTCTCATCCTTCCTTCTTGTCAAACCACATACTTCTCTCAGATACCCATTTCCACAGCATGCACTCTTGAGTGCTGTGCCATATTCCATGACCAAGTCTTTGATCCATACGTCAGTGTTGGCAGAATACTTATTCCTTAAACATTTTTGTACCTCCATGGTCACATTGCAACCTCTTATAATCCTTACAAGTGATCTTATGACACACCTGCTTTTAACAGTTCTCTGTCTCATTACTTCTTCCACTTATCCATGTTTCCAAATATTTAACTCTCACTTCTTCCACTTTCTCTCCTGCTAGAACTACCTCACATCTTACTGCTGGCACATTCACCCTATAAGATGTACTAAAGTTAACCACCTCTACTTCCCTCCTTTCAAATTACTTTTCCTAGCATTCATTTTCAGCTTCCTCTTCATTTTGCAAATAACAGTGTCATCTGCAAACAGGCATGCCACCACTGCTCCACCCATTCCATTCATGTTCAGTCTTGCAACTACATTCCTCCTGTTGGCTTTCATTTTTCTGATGCACTCATCCATAATAATATTAAACATCTATAGCGACATCACACATCCTTGTCTCACTCTAACTCCTATAGGAAAACTTCTACTTAGCTCTCAATCCATCCTCATACATGCACTTGCCTCCCTATAAAATACCTCAATTCCTGCCAATAACGACACTCCAACACCATCAATTTTCAGAACACTCAAAAGAGCTTCCCTATCAACTATATTATATACTTTATTTTTTATCTAGGTTTATGAAGGCTGTATACAGTTTTCATCCTTCCCTAAGTATTCTAAAATCCATACAGCATTTTCCATTCCTAAATCCTCCCTGTTCCTTGTTAAACTTCCCTTCCATCATATTGCTTGATACAATTGAACAGTCTGTTGAATGAACGCAGGACACACTGAGGCACTGATGTAGCAACTTACTGAAGGCAACAGAGAGGTGTAGGATGGCGCTCACATAATCCCCGAACCTGAGGGTGCCATCCTTCCTCATGTATCGCAGAACCAAAGTGGAAACAACCTCCGTGGTTAACTGGAACCCTGCAGGCCAACCATGATAATGCATTAAAATGTATGCCCTCCATCACCAAATGCGTGTTTGATTAGTTTTCTATCATCAGATTATAGGATAGGGATGACAGGTGGGATGGCTAAATATTGGATTATTCCAAGGGTGGGAAACAAGGAGCTGCCTCGTGTAGGTCATCAACTGGCCTCTTGCAGTCTCCTCATTTATGATGTTCTTAACTATTATATGGTTAATTTTATGATGATTTTTGACGTTTTTTGTATGACCATATGAAGTATAAGAACATTATGTAACAATGTTATTGGTCCTGGTAAAAACATTATCATTGGAATTATCAGTATGGACGACGTACGTAATACAAATGTAACATTCATTATTGTAAAAATTCAGGTATTTTATTTAAATAAAGTGGGAAATTTTTGCAAGTATGAGTGGCATATTTGAACTTGCAAAAAGACTGTACAGCGTAATTACCACAGTATAAAATTAATTACCTTGGTTAAAAATTAATATAGTACTATATGACATTTTCAAACATAAAATGTATTTTTTCACTTACCTGCTTCTTATATTAGCATTAACAATGCTTCTTATCTACTCAACCGTCTAGTACCACATTTAAATTACGTGTCGTATTCCACCCTTGGCGACGTCTGGCAACTCATGGCAAACCTGTCTCCCTCAGCTGAGACCGTCATTCTTTCTTGAAGCAATGGTAAGTAGCAGGGAGGATGGGCGGGTTATATATATAAGAAGCAGGTAAGTGAAAAAATACATTTTATGTTTGAAAATGTCATTTGTTTCACATACAACCTGCTTCTTATATTAGCAGATTCCCACATTAAAGGAGGTGGGTCACGCCACGGGTATGGAATACGACAAAGGGTGAATGGTCCACATTATAAACTCAGCTTAGTCTCACTTAAATTTAGGATCCAGAGACATGTGAGGTCAAGGAGATTGCGTCCAAGCTTCCGGTGAGGACTCTTGATCTCCGGCAGGGTGTCCTTGTTGAACCTTCAGTGCAGGTATAAGAGGAATTGTGCACCCTGTCTAAACAACAGGCCACTAAAACCCTGTGGCCACCATTGGTCCTGAACCATGCCCAGGTAGGAACCAGTGAAAAGTGATCAGTGCATAAGGAATTAACCCGGGTAACTTCCCTCGGGAGTTTTCCTTGTAATCCCATCCGGCGTCCAGGCGCATGTCCTGAGAGGAGGGCAAACTTATGACTCCTCCAATGACGCCAACTAATGCAATCCCAAAGATAAGGCACTTGCTGCCTTGAAGGATTATGGTGATGGGGGGTTAGCCCACCAAGTTCCCAGCGGCGACCACTGGACCTAGGGCAAAGACATCTCCTTCTTGCCTCTGAATGTCCCGGAGGTAGTAGTCCACAAAGACTGACTGAGTCCTCCAGCAGGCTGCTTCTAGAATGGAGGCAATTGAGCTGTTCTTCCATAGGAGCATAGATGTGGCAATACCCCTGATGTCGTGGGCCCGGAGCTTGAACAAGGGACAGAGATCTTCAGGAAAAGACTGGTGCGCTGTTTTAACTGTATCCCGTAGAAAAAAGGAGATTGCCGCCTTAGACATGGGCCTTTTGGGGTCCCGTACAGAGACAAAAAGATTCCTAGGCCGAGGAGAGGAAGACGTGAGCCGCAGGTAACAATTCATTGCCCTCACTGGACAAAGTAGACGTTCCTCATCCTCATGTCCCACCATAGAAGAGAGACTGCGAAGACGGAACTCCCGAGTGATGGGGTTAAGGCCGGTTTCCGTCTTGGCCACAAACTCAGGAAGGTAGAACAGAATGAGATCCTCTCCCTGTGTAGCTGTGACCATAGACAGGGCACGGAGCTCACCCACCCTCTTGGCTGTAGCCAGGGCCACCAGAAAAAGTGTCTTCCTAGACAAATCCCGGAAGGTGGACTGTTCCAAAGGCTCAAAAGGCGGCCGTGTCAAGGCTCTAAGGACCACGTCCACATTCCACGATGGAGGTCTGCAAGGTGGCCGGCGTACTTGCCTTGAACAAGTTCTAATCACCACTCGGAGAACTGGATCCGAGGAGAGGTCAAATCCTTTAAGGGCAAACACGCTATTGAGCATAGCCTTGTACCCTTTAATGGCTGAGACAGATAGCTTGCTCTCCTGCCTCAGAAAAACTAAAAAGTCAGCAAACTTTTGGCTGGAGGGGTTAGAAACAGTGTGGCCCTCCCTTTTGCACCACTCCCGGAATTTCTTCCACTAATGCTGGTAATTCATAAGAGTGGAAGGCCGTTTAGATCTTGCCAGGAATTCCGTAACACGAGAGGAATAGCCTTGGTGACGGAGGATTCGCTGGACAGTTTCCAAGCGGTTAACTGTAGCATGGGGAGAGCCTGATGGAACCTGTGGACGTGTGGCTGACGGAGGAGGTCTCTGCGATGTGGAAGGCGTCTGGGGGAGTCTACCGAGGCCTGGACGATATCCGGAAACCATTCCCTCTGAGGCCAGAACGGTGCAATCAGGATGAGGGTGGCGCGGTGTGCCGTCCTCAACTTATTGAGAACCTTCTTGATCAAAGGAAAGGGAGGAAAGGCGTACAAATCCTGGCAATCCCAGTTGTAAAGGAATGCGTCCGTGGCGATCGCCATGGGGTCTCGAAACGGTGAGACAAAGTTCGGCAGCCGGAAGTTGAGCCTCGTGGCAAAGAGGTCCACTGTGGGATAACTCCAGGTCCTCCATAGTCGACTGCAGATGTCCTGGTGGAGAGTCCACTCTGTAGAGATGACCTGGTCTCGTCTGCTGAGGCAATCCGCCAGGACATTGGAGGACCTCTTCACGAACTGAGGGATGATCTGAACGGCATGATCTTCCGCCCACTGAAGAACTGACTGAGCCTCCGCATTGAGAATCCCTGAACGAGTCCCGCCTTCCTTGGCCAAGTATGACAGGGCCGTGGCATTGTCTGAGAAGACTGCAACCGCTTTCCCGCGAAATTCCTCCGTGAAGTGGGATAGGCTGAGACGAATGGCTCTGAGTTCCAAGAGATTGATATGAAGGGACCGCTCCTGTGGGGTCCACAGACCACTCACTGAGGCATAAAGAACAGACGCCCCCCAACCTAGGGTCGAGGCGTCCGAGTACAGGCACACATCTGGGGAAGCCAATTGTAGCGACTGTCCCACCCGTAGGCCGGGCTCCGACAACCACTACTGAAGATCCTCCAGAAGCATGCTGTCCCAAGGAACTGGAAGGTCGTCTGGATGGAACTGACGGTTCCAAGATCGGGAAAGATGTAATTGTAGGCCTCTCATTCGTCGTCTGGCCGGAATTAGATGGATGAGGGAGGACATGTGACCCAACAGGATCAACCAAGCCCTTGCTGGTGGAGATTGAACACTGAGGAAGGACTCGATCTGGCGGTGAAGGTTCTCCAGGCGTTCTTGTGTCGGGAAAACCTTCAAAAGCGTTGATTGAATCTCCATCCCCAGATGGATCATCGACTGGGACGGGGTAAGACGGGACTTTCCCCAGTTTACCTGAATACCCAGGGAGGCACACAGGTTGAGAAGGAACTCGGTTGCATCGAGGGCCTCCCGTTCGGAGTGGGCCAACAGTAGCCAGTCATCTAAATAACGGAGGAGATGAATCCCCCGCCGATGGGAAGCCGCTGAAACTGGACCCATCATCCGAGTGAAAACTTGTGGGGCAGTGGATAGGCCGAAGCAAAGGACTTTGAACTAGTAGTGTAGGCCTTTCCAAATGAAGCGAAGGAACTTTCGGCTGTCTGGATGGACCGGGATTTGGAGATAGGCGTTCTTGAGATCGATGGCTGCCATCCAGTCGTGACTGCGAATCGCAGACATGACCGTCCTTACAGTTTCCATCCGGAATCTAGTGGTGATGACGTAGCGATTGAGAGAGGACAGGTCGAGAATCGGGCGGAAGCCTCCGGTGGCCTTTGTCACAACAAAAAGGTGGCTGTAAAATCCCGGAGGTGCTGGGGCCTCCTCTAATGCCCTTTTTTCTAAGAGAAGCCGAACCTCGTGATCTAATGCCTCGGCCTTCTCGGATCCCAGGGAGTAAGACCGAAATCCAACTGGATGGGAGGTGACTGGTGGTGGTGTCGTGAAAGGAATCCTGTAATCTTCGCGGAGGACGGCGAGTACCCAAGCCTCCGCTCCAATCATGACCCAGTCTTCTAGATTGTTGGCAAGGCAACCTCCAATGGGGATCCGGGACGGGCGAGGGTCTACTTCCGAAAAAACTTGCCCGACGTTCTTGGGCGGGAAGAAGGGAGTCTGGGAGCAAGTTTCTGCCATTGGGGCAGTCTTGGCTGGGAAAAGGAGACCGTTCGACCAGACGAGGTCGAGGGTCGATGAGAGGCAGCCACAGGATTAGTGCGAGAAGCACGATCCACCAATGGAGTGCCCGAAGGACGAGGCTTCACCAGTGCCCGAGCCGCTGCCTGCTAGAAGGAGATGGAGGCTGCTTTGTCTGCAACCCGAAGGGCTTCCTGAACTCGAGCTTCTTCAAAAAGGAATGCAGAGTCAATCGCAGATTTCCTAAAGTCCACCTTGGTCGCAGACTTAAATACCGGTGGGAGGCGGGACAGGATCGCCTCCCGTCTCATGGCCTTTACATTGGTCAAGGCAAATGCTGAATCTTTGGCAGTGTCCACCATGGCAAACTGAATACTCCGAAAGAGTTGATCAGCTAGAAGCTTGTCCTCTTGTCCAGGCTGTAGGGAAGAAAGGAGCCGGTAGAATGCTCCCACACCCCAAAACAGAAAATTCTGTGCCTCACGTTGACGGGCGAGAACGCCTTCGAGGCGGGTCATATCAGCATGTTGTTGAACCAACACTTGGGGTTCTTTCCCCTTAGTGGTGAGAGCAAGAGCCAAGTCGGTGTTCAGCTTGGTTGCCTTCCCTGCTGACTCATGACCACTAATGGAGTTGATCCTCCTGTATCTGTTGGACGGGTAGCGGGCAAGAGATGGTCTGGATCCTTCAGTAGCCAGGAGAAGAGCCTTGATAGCAGAATCCAACAAGAAATCCATAGGCTGGGCCCTGGTAAGACGGATATGTTTCTCCACTTCAGGCCTGACCTCCCCAGGCGGGGCAGGTCGGTGAGCCGCTTCCGCATACCCCAGCGCCTCCGGAAAGCAGTGGGTAATGTAGGCCATCATGGATTGGAAAAGTGGAGGAGGAACTACATCATGGTCCCTGGACCGCGTGCCAGAATCGTCCTCCGAAATCTCATCCCACGGATCCTCGAGGTCACCCTGTGCTGGACCCAGGGATCCAGAAGATGGGAATGGTGGATCAGGATCCCTCATGGACCCGATCCAAGATCCAGGTGGCGCAACTTGAGGACGTGTAGTAGCCAAATGGATCTGATCCTGGTGGTAGAAGGCATGTGAGGAGGGAGCTGACAGTCAAGTCAAGTCAAATCAAGCCAGTCAAGAATGTGGCGGCTGCAGTGCTGTACTTTCAATACAGAATCAGCAGGATATACATTTCAAATAAATAAGTTGAAAGTAAGATGTTTGAGATCATGACAGTTGTTGAAATACATAACATTTACATTATTAATGTTGTTTTTAATATAACAAAAATCCACAAACAAGCATAATGATTGTAATATATAAGGGAATTTGTATCACATAGCGAGATGTTGGCTTCTACCGTAGGTGGAGTCAAGGATCGAAGCGGTGCGAAATTATACGGAGAAACCATGATATCTATTTCGAATAAATCTGAAGAAATTAAGATGTTTGAGATCATTTCAGTGCTTATAATTTAAAATATGTATATAATATATGTCGCTTTTAATATAAAAGAAAACTAAAAACAAGCATTAAGATTGAAATATATTAGGAAAATTGTGGCAACACCAACCAAGACATTTCTCCTTAAAATCGTGTTCGTCAAAACATTACGAAGTTTGGCGACACATGTAAACGCCTTAATTGACACACTTAGCAAGAAACAGTTGGCTAAAGTGATATCCCCCTCACCCATGGGTGATCGATCTATTTCTCTATCTTGGGGAATTTCAATATTTCTTCTACATCACTGATTTTAATATCAAATTATGTAAAAAATATGCCTGCATAACTAAATTTTCATATAAATAAATTTTCATAAATTGATGATCATACCTCAAAAAACTCACCACATTTTATTGTCAACTAGCACTTGTTACCATCAATGTTTTCACCATCAATCAGTCTTTAATAAAAAAAGTATTGATATAACCAGCCTACCACACTATCATCACCACCATCAGTGTTCCTTCATCATCATCACCTTAAAACACCATAGCCTACATTACCTGCAGTTATTCATTCATACGTAACTTTTTGTAAGTAGTAATTATTACTTCCAAAAAGTTACGTATGAATGAATAACTTCAGATAGTAAGTGACTCAACGCTAAAGACTGAAAATTAATAGAAAGATATGCTCGAAAAGTTTTAGATAGAAATAAATAATAATAAATGAAAATAAAACAAACACTAATTATATTAAATTTTCGTGTAATTGTTTTTCTTTTTTTTTCTTTTGTTTCTTGTCCTCACTTCCTTTCCACCTCTCTCTCTCTCTCTCTCTCTCTCTCTCTCTCTCTCTCTCTCTCTCTCTCTCTCTCTCTCTCTCTCTCTCTCTCTCTCTCAATACCTTCAGATCAAGAGGAGTACTTCAAAGTAGATATGTTCACTCCCTCTCTCTTTCCCTCCTT
The DNA here is from genome assembly GCA_036785275.1 of Cancer borealis. Classification (NCBI taxonomy): domain Eukaryota; kingdom Metazoa; phylum Arthropoda; class Malacostraca; order Decapoda; family Cancridae; genus Cancer; species Cancer borealis. Next base: position 5,794 of record JAXIVD010001303.1, on the reverse strand, counting down.
CCCTCCTTCCTTCCCTCCCTCCTTTTCATCCTTAATCCATACAATATTTGCTACAAAATATTTATACTAAATTTTCTTCTAACCAAATTACTTCAAAGAAAAACGTATTAGGAACTCACCTTTCATCTCTCTCTCTCTCTCTCTCTCTCTCTCTCTCTCTCTCTCTCTCTCTCTCTCTCTCTCTCTCTCTCAGAAGACGAGCGACACAGTGATCCACTCAGAAAATTTCATAACAATGATTATAAATAATTATGAATATTTATTATTCTATTTAAATGCAAACTTTGTGTGATTCGTGAGATGCTGAATTGATTACGTCTCAATGATCTGTTTTGTTATAAGAGAGAGAGAGAGAGAGAGAGAGAGAGAGAGAGAGAGAGAGAGAGAGAGAGAGAGAGAGAGAGAGAGAGAGAGAGAGAGAGAGAGAGAGAGAGAGAGAGAGAGAGAGAGAGAGAGAGAGAGAGAGGTTAAACGCTTATTTGAACACAGGCGTTGCTGAGTATTTTATTCATTTGTTTATTGTATAATATATTCTTTGGACATGAAAAAAAAATTTGTGAGACAGGTTTAGATAGAAGGTATATGATTAAGTATCCAATTCAGTATTTTGAGATGGAATATAAATGAGATAGTTGAGTAAATGAATCAGTGCAACGTATGAAATGAAAATATAAATAAATGAATATATAAATGAATAAAGGACGTTAGAAACAATGAAAGAATAAAAGAACATCGCCTCTCACCAAACTGCCTCCTTGCCTCTCTAGAATCCGTGAATACGAGCCTAGTCTAGT